>PVIW01008606.1:0-47500 GCA_004026585.1 Noctilio leporinus
TGGGGGAGGGGGAGAAGCATCAATCGGTTGCTTCCTGTCCCGACTGGTGAACCTGCAACCCAGCCTCCTAGCCAGGGCCTCCGTAAACATCCTTGAAAGTAAATCACAGCAGATACATCTCATACGTTCAATAGGTTAAATTTGTACAAATAGAGTTTCTCAGAGGGTGTAGGCAATAAATATTTTGACGGAAATACCCAATTCTCCTCTAAAATGCTGTCCTAGTCTGCCTGGTGTCACATCGGGCAGTCTTGCTGTTTAGCACAGGGGCGTCAGGGGAGGCGGGACTGTGGGAGCTGTGAGCCCCCAGCCGGTCCCATGGGCTCAGCCCAGAGCGTTTCTCGTCACGGGACACCTGTGCCCCAAATTACCAACTGCGTTTAGCTGGGTTTTCCCTGGCCCCACCCTAACCTGCATGGGAGGATCAGGATGCTGATTGGCTGGAAGGCGCTCCTCTAATGATAATAAGAAGAGAAATAACAGCCACCAGTGACTCCATAATGATTTTCTTATGGCAGGTCCTGGGCCTAGTCCTTCACAAAGGTTGTCTCCTTTGGACCCGTTAGCCCCATTTTGCAGATGAGAAAACCAGGCTCAGAGAAGAGGTGCTTCTTACCGGGGCTCTCACAGCCAGGGTCACCCTCACATTTTCTCCGAGCCTCAGTTGTGGAACGGGGTACAGGATACCAACATTGGCTCCCTCAGAGTGGGGTAAGAGACCCAGGTGAGGGAGAGAAAGAATCTTTGGAATTTTAAGCTGCATGTAAACCAGCCAGGCCACTGCTCACACTCCGTCTGGGGTTTGCTGCCTTCACCTACAGGCACCCCGAGTAGGCAGTCCAGGGCTAGGTGGTGGCTCAATAATTAACGTTGGCTGTGCGAAGGGGAACTGCTAATGCAGACTCCTGGGGGTCGTTTCAGGAAGCCCAGTTGCCCCTCCTGTCACTGCAGCCTGTGAGATGTGGCAGTCCCGGCAGTGGTGGAGGGAAGGACGGGAGCAGCTTGGCCTTCGGTGTCCAGCACCAGGAGCCTGGGCACCTCCCCAGCCTGAGCTGGGGCTTCCCCATCTGTGAAATGGGGATGGCCCCTCACAGGGCTGTGTGAGGCCCGGATGACGTCTTGCTCATGCATTGCTGAGATCGAGGGTCATGCCTACAGTGAGTGCCCATACACACCAGTGATCACAATGTTAACAGCTGGTACATGTTTGCAGGGGACCCCCACATGCGGGCATTGAGCTTGTCCCATGGGAGAGTGGCTTAAATTCTATAGAACTCCATGAACCAGGTCATCTATGGTTGCCATTTTACAGATCAGGAAACTGAGGCTCAGAGCGGCTGTGTGGTTTATCCACCCTGCCCACGCCTGGGCTTGGCCGGTCAGAGAGTAGAGCCCTGGAACCCCATGGAATGGTGGGTGGACCCTGCACCCCAGTGATGCCCACCCCATGGGGCCTTCCTGCAGCCAGGCTCTGAGCCCAGTGGGGGGAGCTAGAGGGTGAAGGTTCTCTGGGATCAAATGGGGTGGGGGGTAGGGGTGGGGGCTTCGGGTCTGGCTCTGTCCCGCGGCTGGCGCCCTGCCTGGCCTCATGCAGTCCCTACCCTTTCCAGGCCGCAGGGGCAGCTGGGCGGGAAGAAGGGCTACGGGAGCCAAGCGGGTGTAAGCAGGAGAGTGGCTGGGTAAATGTGGGGAGGATGGACCGGAGGCGGGGGAGCTGGGAGACCTCCATCGTCCTGAAGAGAAGAGGTGAGGCCTGAATTGGGCAGTGGGGGCAAAAGGAAGGAGAGGTGATGGGGGGTGGCCACCTGTGAGAACCTCCTGGCGGTTCCGATTCAGTGGGTCTGGAGTGCAGCCTGGGCACCCCAACACTCAGCCCAGGTGAGAGCCATGGGTATACGGCTTGTCCTGGGGGGCCTGGGGAACAAGCTGGCTGTGGGGATAGCCTGTCACGGGCCTGGGTGGAAACCCCGTGGGGACCAGATCTTGGGTCTGGGTGGGGTCCAACCATGTTGCTCTCTGCCTTCTGTCCAGGCCAGAGTAATTTTTAGAACCTGGGGCAGAGGGAGAGGAGGCTTTGATGAAGATGGAGGTGAATAAGACTGACAGGCAAGGTGACCCCTCAGGCAGCAGTGGCCCTAGAAGAGACAGAGAAGTGGTATGGTATGTGGGCTATGAAGCAAATGTGGCTTTTGCGGCTGCTGCCCTGGGCCAGAAATGGCTGGTCCAGGCTTTTCGGTGGTGTGAGGGGCCTGCAAGGGAATTGAGGCCTGAACCAGACCCAAGGGATGGGGGCAGTGTCCCTCCTGACCATCCCCACCCAGGTCAGCGGGAGCAGCTTTCCAGGCCTATGTGAGGGTGGGGAAGGGAGGGGAGTGGAAGCCCCTCTGTGAAGTGGGGCTGATGTATCCACCCAGAGCAGGTCCTGCAGCTGATCCCCCCACAGTCTCGCATGCTGCAGGCAGAGGAGGTTTGCTGGGAGACAGTATCCAGTGGGCAGATGTTAGAGAGAAGGACCCTATCTCTGTGGGCTGGCCTCTGGCTGGAGGAGAGGCTGGGTCTTCATCGGCAGGAGTTTCCACCCAGAGCCCACAGACTTTCTCGATTTCAGATTTACAAATTGAAAATCATTAATAATTCTAACCAGGCGGTGATAAATCTGAGATCTCTCTCGATGAACCCAGACAGCATTTCATAAATCAAAAAGATTACTTAGAAATTTTTTAAAATCTGACGTCAAAATGTCATGGTTACTAATGGTTTCGGTAGATCTCGTGTGGTGATATATCATTTATCTGCGCTACATCTCAGATGTGACACAAGGGGCAGAAATGGGATGTCTTTTAATATCGTGAATACATTTCAGCCCATAATAAAGGTATTAACAACTTCTTGGTGAGATTTCTTCCGGAGCTGGGGGTCTGATTTAATTCCATGGTGACAGGGGCCCCATCCCCTCACTCCCCAAACTTTTCAAGGCTGAGGCTGATGAGGCCCGAGAATATTCTCAAGAGGCTGAGAGAGGAAGCAGCCCCCAGCCCAACAGGAGACGTCTGAGTCGCTAAATCCAGCTCCTGACCACAGAAATGAGACTCTAAGGCGCCCTCAGCCCCCAGAAAAAAGGTGAGGAAGAATCTAATCACAAGCAGCAATAACCATACATAACTCCTCCTCACTGAGCACTCACTGTGTCCCAACTTGCACTAGATGCCTGACGTGTGTTAATTCACAGGCTCCGCTGCTCCCTGGCCTTCTCTGCCATTGCTTTGTGAGCCCAAGTTCAACATGCTCTGCCCCACCTGCCACCTCTCTGTTCCAACCGCTCCCAGCTGGCTCCTCCAGCCACATGGGTCACCTTTCTGTGCCCTGAACACCGGCTGGGGCTCCTGCCTCAGGGCCTTTGCACTTGCCTTTTCCTCTGTCTGGGACAGTCTTCCTGGGTGTCTGCGTTTCTCCCTCTCTCACCTACTTCACTTCTTTGCTGAAATCTCACCTCTTTGCTGAGGTCCCCCTGATACCTCATTTAATCCTGTTACCTGCCCTCCCCTCCCTTATTCTGCTCTCTCCCTTCTGTTCCCACAGTACAGTTTATTGTTCACTCATGTCTTAGTGTGTGTTCCATTTCCCCTGCAGCAATGCCAGCTCAATGGGGGCTGGGACCTTGGCTCTGATGTGTCACAAGCCCCTCTGACTGGCCCACGGGAAGCACCCCTCCCCTCCTGACAGCTGCCAGGGGACTCTCCCTGAAACGCTCATCTGACTCTTTATCCCCTGCTCTGAGGCCTTCTATGGCTCCCCAGTGCCTGCAGGGTAAAGGCTGGGGCCCTTAGTTGGGCTCTGAAGCCCCTGAGTCCCCTTCAGCCTCCTTTCCCACTCCTCACCTGTGGTCTAACTGGCCACAAACAAGAAAACTCCCATCTTGGGAACAAGACACTTCCAGGTGACTTACTTATCCCCCACTCTGGCTGCTCTCTCTGCAGCCGTCCTGGCTCCTCCTCACTCTTGGTTCACCGCCCACTGGGACTGTGGGACCTCGTGTCATAGTGAAGCGGGTGGGCACCAGGCAGACACAGCACATGGCAGGGTTAGCTGGAGTGCAGGTGGCTGACAGCACTAAGCTCCCATCCTAGGGAAACAGTCTTAGAGCCCACTCAGGTCAAAGGAAAAGGGGCGCTTAAGAGGTTGTATAATTGGGAAGTCTAGGGCTCAGAGAGGGTCAGGGAGGGCCCAAGGACACACAGCAAGCGAGTGGCTGAGCCAGGCTGGACTTTCTATCCTTCCCCACCTTCCACACATGGTTCCACTTTAGGACGATCTAGGGGAAGGGCACAGGCCCTGAGTCAGGTAAACACAGGTCTGAATCCCAGCCCTGCCACTTAGAGGCTGTGTGACGTTGGCAAGCCATGCTCTCTCTCTGGGCTCCAGATTTTTCTTGCATGAGATAGGATTCAAAAATTCCTCCCTCAAAAAGTTACTGTGTAGGTTGAGAGCTGAGCACTGTGTCTGGCATGGAGTGGAAGCTCCACCCAGGGTCCATTCCCTCCCAGGACGGCGACTTCCTCCAGGGCACAGAGCCCAGAAAAGGCTGGGCCTGCTCCCACAACTGCCCGTTTTTAGCGATGAAGATGATGGTGGTGATGGTAATCGACCAGCAACATCAGCTTTTCGTTGCTGAGGCTGGGCACCTAGACAGTGTTATCCTCTTTAAACCTCCTATGCTCCTGTGAGGTTGGAACCACGAATGCCCCATTTCACAGAGGAACTAACAGAGCTGGGGTAGTGAGGCAGTCCTGCCAGGGTCACCCAGCTGTGAGTCTCAAAGGGACAAGGAGGACCCTAGTTTGTCACCCTCCCTCCCCCATCTCCCTGTTGCGGCCTGGGCTCCCTGTCTCTCTTCTCCATTCAGCAGCCAGAGTACTCCCTTCAAAACCCAAGACAGCTCTGCCCCCTCTGGTCACCCCTCTAATGCCCTCCCCGTGGCTGTGGGTAAGGCCTCAGGTCTTTGTTTAGGGCTGTTGCCTCCCTGACCTCTGCGCTCACCTCCAGCCACACTAGTCTCCTTGCCTCTGCCCTCGCTTTTCCCCCTGTCCAGAACTCCCTCCCTCATCAGCATCCTCACTGCCTTCCTCCTTGAGGTCACCCTCACCATGGCAGGGAGGTCCCCCTCAACACCCTGTCACCCCCTGCACCCCCTGTGGCCACAGCTCCCTGTCATTTACCAGCCCAGTACCATCTGGCACACTATACCCCTTTCACCTGTTCTGTTTAATACCCACAGTCCCCATTAGAATGTCATCTTTGATCACCACTGTACCCCAGTGCCTGTGCCTGGTCCATCCCAGAAGCTCGGTAAATGTTTATCGAATGACTGAGTGAGTGAACAATTCTGCAAAGGCCTGGAAGCAGGGTTCTCTCGGTTCCTTCTTCTCTCCCCATCCACCACCCTGAATTCGGGGGCAGGTGAGGATTGTTGGCTCGTATTTGCCCTTCAAGCCTCTGACCTGTCCTGGCTTCCACTCAGGTCCTGGGCAGATGAGCAGACAAAGGACCGGGAGGCTTGAGGTCAGATCTGCATTGGAGTTTTTCCTCTGCCTCTTTTTTAGGACAGCCAGCCAACCCTGTGAGCCTATCTTTGTCTGTGAAACGGGATAATGGTACCTTCCCATCAGAACCAAGCTCTGCTTCTGCTTCTCAAGTTGGTTAAAAGAACAATGTGAGGTAAGGGTGGAAACTCCATGAAGGCAAATGGGACTCAGGATGCTGGAGGCTGGGAGGGTCCAGCCTGGCACCAGCATCTGGGAGTTTCTGACCTTGTTTTGCAAGTGCCGCTTAATGAAGCCTTGCAGGTTAGGGGGCAAAGCTACAGCCCACTGGCCTCCAGGGGGAGCTGGAGACGTGCTGGCCTTTGTCTGGGTGCTGCTATCTCAGGATGTGGCACTTGCACGAAGAGGGTGATTACGTACTGGGGTCCCAGAGGGGCCTCCCGCCCCTATTCCCATCCCCCACCCTGGCTCCTTAGCCCCGGTCCCAGCTCTGGTCTCAGCCACAGATGAGCCTGTCACATTCGGCTCTTTTATTTCACACAATTGCCTCGCCTGTAGAAGAGCTTCTCCTCCCAAATCAAATCAACCCCAGGTGGGGAGAGTGAAAAATCAATGCCTGGTGGAAAGTTCCCCATGGAAAACTAATTGGTTCTCCTGGAAAGTTCTTTAACCGTAGAAGGCTCTTTCCTGCGCCGGCCCAGTCTGTGTGCCCAGGTTCCAGGGCAGCTGGCAGGAGGGCAGAGAGGAGCAGAGCAGCTTGTCCTGGGCTGCCCACGGAAGGCCTGGCCATGACCCTCTGTGACCCTGGCGGAGGGGAAAGTGCGGAGCTTCAGATGGGCTTCCAGGGCAGCTTCTGCACTTCCAGCTCATCACCCCAGGCAAGTTGCTCAGTTTCCCCTTTCGGAAAATGGGGAAACCAAGAGGGCTTACCTTATGGGATCATTGTGGGACTAGATATTAAGTGTGCGCATGCAGCATGTGGTAGGTTCTAAACTCAATGAAAAAGCCTCAGTGTACCCTATAGAGCTTCTCTATCAGGGCAGAGGGCTGATCCTTCGGCTGCCTCTTCTACTAATAATTAGTATGGCAGCACCCAGTGACTGAGTGCTTACTTTGTGTTGTATTACTTAATCCTCTCAGCAGCCCACAAGGTGTTACAGATGCAAAAACACACCCATTTTACAGATGAGGAGACTGAGGCCACAGGTCACACAACCAGCCATTGCCAACCCCAGATGGGTCTGAGAGCTGACCTGGGGGTCTTCCCACTGCCCTAGGCCTCCCTGGGCACAAACCTCCCTGCCAGCCCTGCCTGGTGACTCTGATCCTCCCTGAAGTGACATCTATATAAATATTGTTAATGGCCAGAACATAGTGTTAAGTTAGATTTTACTGGACTCCTTCATCCAGCCTGCGGATTTATGACAATAGGATTTGAGGTAAATGTTGATCGGCCCCAGTGAGAGCTGGACCCTCCTCTCCTCTGACTGCTGGCTGCCCGAGGGCCCTCCATCCACCTGTTGGGAGCACGCTGGGATAAATCTCACCGAATGAAATATTTATTAATTTTGCTAACCAGTGTTGATCTCATAAATTACACCGACTTTTTCATGAAACAGTTATTAACATCCGAGGTGCTGTGTTAATGGCTTATTGACCAAATATGGGATAATTAGGCCCGGGGAGCACGGCCTAGCTGATCTGTGAGAGGCCAAATTGGCCGGGATTATGCCGATGACCTATTTTGCATCACAGCCAGGGTTGCTGGGAGATTCTGGAGCCGGCCCTCTGAAAGCTGGGTTCTTAAGGAGGCTCTAGGCAGGAATCCACCCTGACCTCCTTCTCACCGCCTGGCCCAGATGCCTCCCTGCCACGTGGTCAGGCCCATCTCTCCACAGGGAACGGGGGCGCATGGCTATGCCTCCCTCAGGGTCCCCATCCTCACCCCAGCTCTGGGAATCCATGCTGCCAGGGGCGGGTGAGGCAACGAGGCCTGGAGTGATGCTCATATCCCCATCTGCTCCTGCAGGGGCTGCAGAAAGGAGGGGCCTGGCTGCTTCAAGAGCTTAGCAATTTCCTCCAGGGAGAAGGACAGCAGGGAGCAGGCGTGCTCTCTTCTCTGGTGCACACGGCCATCTCCCTGGCCTGGCCTGTGCATAATGTTTAGGCATGCATGTGTGGCCCCCATGTCTGCATTTGTCCACACACATGTGACAGGGCCTCTGCATGTGTGTGCAGGGTGGTGTTCGAGGCCCTCTCACCCCCTGCCCAGGACGGGAGTGGCCTCAGCACACTGCCTTTCAGCGACCTTGCCTTCTGGCTGATGTGCTCACAGCCTTCCGGGGGCAACAGTGAAAACTGCTCCCTAACCCCGATGCGTGGCTCAGTGGGTTGGGCACCGTCCCACAAACCAAAGGGTTGCTGGTTTGATTCCCTGTCGGGTCACTTGCCTGGGTTCTGGGCCTGGTCCCTGCTTGGGGCCCGCGGGAGGCAGCCATCGATGTTTCTCTCCCTCCCTTCTCCTCTTACTAGACATAAATGAATAAAATCTCTTTTCAAAAAAGTGCTCCCTCACCTGTGCACCCCCCTGCCCCTGGAGGGAGCCAGTGAGAAGAGGAGGAAGGTATCTCGGAACCAGAGACACTCTCATAAAAAGACTCCCCTCAGGCCAGGCGCGCCTCCCGCACCCCCTTCAGGGACAAAGCACGCACTCATTTTAGGTGGGCCGTTTATTTTAAACTGAATTTAATACCAAACAGGAACACGATTAGGGGATTGTGGCAATATGGGGTTGTGGCTTGGGAGCTGCCATACGCCCGGCAGAGTGGGTCCTGAGGCCATGCTTGTTCTGGGCCCGCAGCCACCTGGGCCACTCTGCTTCTCCCAGGGGCCGATGCCCAGAGGCCCGGGGGTTGGTGCACTGGGGCTGCGGGCCTGACGAAGCAGAGAGAAGCTTGGAGAAAGGGAAGGGGGGCTGCAGAGGGAGCAGCCTTGGGGCCCAGAGTCAGAGAGAAAGACAGGCAGGGACCGGGCCGCTGCCTCTGTCTCAGCTTTCCTGGGTCCTGCCAGGCGGTCCTGCTTCCTCTGGAAACCCGTTCCAGGGGCTTGTCTAAGACGGTGGTTAGGTTTGTGTCCAGCCCATTCAAAGCTGTGGGGACAGTCTCGCTGCCCTTGGGTCCCTGGTCTGGAAGATGCCGGGCGATGCCCCGGGCTGAGCACCATCCCTGCCATCGGGGGAGCTGCGGAGCACAGCCCCACCCCCTGCCCCCACCACAGCCACACGGGGCTGCCCAGAGCACTGGCTGCCAGCAGGTCCACACGTGCTGTTAACAAAATCGTGAACCGTTTTTATGTTTAACTCGGTATTAACCAACGGTTGCGGGTTGATCTATGTGGCAGGATAACTATGAGGACAGCCGCGTCAGCACATCTATCATTTCCTGAGCACAGCCTCAACCTGGGGGCGTGCCGTCGAGGGGCATCTGGGAGGGGCATCTGGGTGGGGCCCCGAAGTGTCCATGTCAGGCCTACGCTCCGTGGGCAGGATGTTTCTAGAGCTTCAGGTGTCGGTTTCAGGGTCTCTCCCTGAAACCAAGACTTCCCTCAGATTGTGGGAGGTCCTTTCCCCCTTCACTGATGTCGGCTGCATCAGTGTTTACATATTTCCTTTCTGCCAACTTGTCACCATTGATAATTCTTTTTATTTCTCTGTCTGTGGCCTACTTCTCCTGATGGACTGTAAGTTCCTTGAGGGCAGGGACTGTGTCGGTCAAGTTTAGAGTTTCGTCCTAGTGCCTTGCAGTGAACTTGCTGCATGAACAAGGGAGGGGCTGGTGAGATGAACAAATGAATAAACGAACGAATGAATGGGTGGCCTCCCTCCCCAGGTGGCATAGCCCCATTTTCCCAGCTCCTGCAAGGACGAGCTCAGGGAGGGGAATGAATACAGGAGTTCAGGCTTCTGGCCTTTGGCAAGGCCTCATCCCCAGACTTTCAGTCTCCTCCTCTGTACAATGGGCACATCACTCACAACCCAGGCTGCTGGAGTGGGGTGGGGTTAAATGAAGTAATTTACACAGAGCTCAGGTCAGGGCCCAGCATATAACAAGAGTAGTTTCTAGTGACAGCTCTGAATGAGCTCAGGCTCCAGGCCCAGGCTTGATGTTTGGGGTATTGGGAGGTAGGGACCCCAATAGGAGGACTAACTTCATTATATGTTAAAATGGGCTTCGTTTTCCATGGGGAGAACTGCCCCAGCTTACAATCAATGCCCGGAGTCGGGGCGAGTCACCCCATTGGCTGGGTACAGGGCCTGTGACTGCAGGACAGGCACAACCATAAGCGGGGGTGCCATTCTTTAAAATGTCCCAGGTTGAATAACTGTGGTCACCCCAGTGGCTGAGGGACAGGAGCCCATTTGGCTTCAAGAGAATGTTATGTTCTTTGGTACTTTTCTACATTTTCTAAATTTTCTAAAAGGAGTAAGCATGGCTCTTTGGGAAAAAACGTGCGATAGAAACAAAGGTTTTCCTACTCCCAGGTCTGTGTGGGGACTGGCGGCTGGGCAGTGTGAGGCCTGGCACCCAGAGCTGCCCAAATCCCCCTCTTCCTTCCCGGCTGGCCCTCTGGGCCCTGGAACGACCTTCCCTATCGACCGCCCAGAGCTCAGTGTGCACATGCATGCACAATGCACATATGTGCACGCGTGCACACACACATACACACACACACACCAGCCTCTCCACCTTCCCGCTGCTCCTCGTCCCAGACTCCGACCCTGGGGGTAGCTGCCTCACTTCCGTGATATTTAACATGCCTGAAGAAGAGGCAGCACCCCACCCCCACCTTTGCCAGAGCGGGGAATGAGAATTTTAATGAGGGTTTATTTTTAATAAAGGTTAATAAAATCTAATTAAATTAAATTAATAAAGTCCAATATTTGCCGAGCCGTGCGTCGTGCCTGGGCGTGCAGGGAAGCGCTGGGATTAAGCTCTGTGTTCGTGCTCTGTCCCAGGTCAGGGAGAAAGCGGAGGGAGGGGAGGCTAAGGGAAGTGAACCCCTGTTTATCCTCATGGTGGGCTCTCCCCCGTCCTCACCAGCCCGTGGGGTGCTGGGGAGAGAGGAGCGCCAGGCCTGGGGAAGCTGCGCCCGCAGAACCCAGGCTCTTCCCAAAGCCCTCTTCACGCCCGATGGTGGCTCAGCTTCTTGCCCTCAGGGCCTTCACTGTCTTCTGGCCTCTATCCGGAGAGGTTCATCAAGTATTTCATTTACTCCAAATGAAATAAATAAACGCATGCTAAGCCAAGCGCGCCAGCCAGAGGCTTCTAAATGGGGAGTCGATGTGGACCCGGAGGTGCCTGGGTAGGAAGCTGAATGATTGTGGGCATCCTGGTGGCAGTTGGGTCAAGAATAGGAGGGCATGGAGGCCACTTGCATTCTTGGGCCCAAGCAGAGGCAACATGCCCATTTTAGGGTTCAGTCCAGGGACAAACCTTTCTTATCCTATAGGCCCCGGACAGAAGGGCACCCTTGAATGGCCAGGGTGGCTGCACCCTGGCGAAGGGGACAGCTGTGTTCTTTTACCCAGCCTGTACCAGCCACAAGCCACGTGAGTGGCTGGGCCTCTCTCCCTGCATCCTCATAAAGGTCCTTGGAAGCAGGGACCAGTACTATCCCCATTTTACAGATGGGGAAGCTGAGGGTCAGAGTGGTACAGTGACTTGCTCAAGAACCTAGAATGACCCCTCTCTCCCAAGCCTTTTGTCTCTGTTGCAGCGGGAGAGAGTCAGTGCTCTGCTAAGCACTTGCCAGGGGCCCCTGATTGTCTCCTGCTGCAGGAAGGCAACAGGCAAAGGGCAGGACTCCAGGGCCAGCCCACGGGTGCCTCTGGCACTGGCGCCAGCGGGCAGCCTGCCTGGCTGATCGCGTGAAAGATGGCCAAGTGTTATTAACAAAGGCATTGATTTTCCTATCTCTGCTTTATGCATTTTATTAGCCTAACACTTTACTGTGTAACCACTCAGCGCCATGCTGGCTGGCGATGAATCTGAAACACCGGGCACGTAAAACAGAATTGACCACATTGCTTATGCGCCAACAACAAAAATAACAGGCAAAAGTGTAATAAAATGAATAGCACCCGGCAATGGCCATAAAAAAATATTACCCAGGGGACCAAGGAATTTCCCGGGCTGTGAAGTAGCTGCACGAGGGGTCGTAGCGCTGGAATGACGGCAATTTCTGTCTTCACGGATTTGGCGGGTTCTGAGGCTCATTGTGTTGGGCACTGGCTCTGGCCTCACCACACCGAGTTGGCTGCTGCTGGCCAATCCTCTTTCCTGTGGCATGGAAGGAATAGGAACAGATGGGTTAGAAATGAGACCCTAGAATCAGATTGGAGTTAAGACCATGTGCTTGCTGTGTGACTTTTACAAATCACTGACCCTCTCTGTGCCTGCCTCCTTACGATGATGGGTGGGATCAAGCCCTCCCCCAGCTTCACCAAGTCATGGTTGCCTATAAACAGTGGCCGGGACTATTGTGTTCATTATTATTCAAGAAGAAAGGCCTTCCTGTGTGACTTTATGAGTGCTCAGACAGCTGGTTCAGAGACAGGGGATGGTTGAGACTGTCTCTCCTGTAGATCCAATGGCCCAGGCCTGGTCCACAGGGACCTCCATCCCCAGGGTCCCATGCTGGTTCCCCTAAATCCTTGCTAATGACTGTGCTTAATGAACAGCAATGTCTTAGGGGCAAGAAAAAGACAAGTCCTGAATCTATATATGGATTCCTCCATCTCCCTGGTTCTAAATTGTGTGATAACTGTAGGTGGATGGGTGGGTGGGGGCTGTGTGTATGTGAAGGAAGAGTGGCTGGGATGGCACCCTTTGGGGGACCTGCTGGGGTGAGAGCATGGGTTTCATTATTATGATTCCTGGGCCTGATGCAAATCAGGACAGATGTGTCCCCCAGCATGAGGCGTAGGTCCTGCCTATCCGTGTGCATGCATGGGGGTGGGGGCTGGGCAGCCTGGCCCAATGCCTAGTAGGTGTTGAATGCAGGGACTGCTGGTCTGCTGAACACCTCCTATGTGCTTGGGCACTTGAGCAGAATCAGCCAGCGAAGTCCTGAGGCCTCTCTTGTAAGTGAGGTGACAGGTACAGAGAGGGGTTCAGGTTCAGGCCCTCCGCAGTGGCTCTCAGACTGCGTGGGCACCAGTGGGCGTGGCCTACAAAAGCAATTTCTGGGCTTAGTCTCAGAGTGGCCTCCAGAGTCTGCCCTGGGGCATTTTCATTGTAATGACCTCTCTAGGAGATCCTGGCCCATGCTGTCACCCTCCTTCTGGGGCTTGATGGCACCCTGGGAAGTCAGGCTTCAAAAGCCCAGGGTATAGGGTTGGGGGGGTGGGGAAAAGGAGAGGAGAGGGCCTTTCCTCAATCAGGAACTGGAGGGGCCTGATTTCACAGCCCAGCTCTGTGACCCCATGAGCTACTTGGCCTGAGCCTCGGTTTTCTTATCTGTAAAATGGAGAGAACGATACCCTCATTAAAGGGCTGGTTCAGCTTGAATCTTGAACCCATTGCCCTTATCAAGCCTGTGGCTTCCCTTCCTAAGGTAAGGCTAGGGCCTCTGGGATGATCCCTGGGGAGATCCTGGAGAGTGTCTGCACCAGGCTTGAACCCAGATCTTGCTGACACCAGACTCCACGTTCTCAAGTCCAAATGCCACTAACTTGAGACCCAGCAATAGACAAGGCAAGCTGGGTTCAGACCTCTTGGGCTTCCCAGTCTGGTGTGGAAGGCAAATGTCAGCTTCAAGCAGCCCTGCTCCAAAATAGTGTTCAGCTGGAGGAGCCCAGGAGGGGCTCCTGGCCAAATCTTGGGAGGTTGGTCAGAGAAGGCTTCCTGGAAGAGGCATTACGGATGAGACTTGAGTGATATATGGTTAGCCCAGGCCAAGAAAGTGCGGAAAGGTTAAGGCCTGGGGCAGGAAGGCCTAGAGGTGAGAGCTGGGGAACTCTTAGGTGCCTAAGGTGTATGTAGTGTGTGAGGGGGACTTCTGTGGACCAGGCAGGGCCACAGAATGGCAGGGCCATGGAGCCATGTGCTGCGGCTTGGACTTTCTCCTACGGACCCTATGACCCACCCAGGTGAAACTCAATAGCTTTTGACCGTGCCTTTCTTTCTTGTTCCATGATTTTTTTCCCCTTAAAGCTGATTTCACCTTCTGGAATGTACCCTCCCCTTGGCCTCCACCAGCCTAGAGCGAGCACAGAGATCCACCTTGTCAACTGAGGGGAGAAAACAGCTTGGTTATTACGCAGTAACTACCACGGAATTACCTGATTGTTTGTATTTTTCTTGCTACGTAATTGTGTTTGGCCTTAGCATGTAAATTAGGCCATAATTACTGTATAATTTATAGTTTTTATATCTTATAACAAGTTAGTGTCTAAATCACACACCCCCATGTAAATACTTTAAAATTATTCAGTAATTACTTATTTACATTATAATTAAAAATAAGTAATTAGCATACATTTACAAAGGATTTACATACTTATTTCTGAATATCAGTTCTTAGCAGCGCCAGTGAAATCTTTGGCTGATAATAAAGTGGAGGCATGGGAAGGGGTAAAGGAGACGTGGCTTGGAGGTCCCCTGGCTTCTCAGAACTCTGCCCCAAGGTGGTGGGCAGGGCGAGGAGGGCCCTGGGGGAGAGGTGAGCTTAAAAATGTTCTGGCCAAACAAGGGCTTTTTGGGAGAAGAATTAGATCTTCTTTTAGGGAATAAACAGAGGCTTTAACTGTAGCATGAGGCAGTCAGGGTAGACAAGCAAAACACTTCCCAATGATCCCATGAGGTAGATGCCAGACATCTACTCAAAATTGGGGGACCTCCTGGCTCCCTGTCTTCATCCGGACCCCATTCCAAAGCAATGACTCCAGTGATGTTGAAGAGGCTAGTTGCCACTGGGTGGGAGTTGGCATGACGGTTTATTAACCCCCATTTAGTGGGTAGAAAAATAGAGTCTCAATGCCACGAATGAACTCACCCAGACCTCTAGGTCCTGCACACCTCAGTTTCACCAAATAATGGCTGTGGGTTTAAGGGGTCCACAGCCTGAAGGGGGCCTGTCCGAGGTGGCAGCTCAGCCAGGCCTCCATTGCTGCACTTAGGAACCTGGGCTCTATCCCATTTGCCAAACACACTATTGGCTGCCCCTGTCCCACAGCTCTGTTAGGCTCCTAGAAGGTGTGGTGGGTGGCAGGGCTAGTGGGTCCCATGGTTAAGTGCCCACAGGGTTGTCATGAAGCAGGTCCCTGGGTTAGAGGCGTTGTATCAAGAGCCTATGATGATGGACCAAGATGCTCTGTGAGGCTGGATAGCAGTGCTGGTTGTAGAGGTGGAATGTAAAAATCACACCTGGGATCCAGTTGGCCCAGTCAGGTGGCCCCTGCCAGGATGGCCCGATGCAATCAACCTGCCACATCAAAGCATGGTGCTGTATCAGTGCCACATCAGCCTCTGTGGCTGGCAGATGTGACATTCAATGGTGGCAGTTGCACGATCAGCCTTGGCAGGGGGAGCCCAGCCTCTGGGATCCATGCAGGGTCCCCATCCCTGCCAAGAGGGAGGCTCTGTTCAGCGGGGCCAAGGCTGGAGACTGGCTGACACCCGCTGGCCACGCCTTCCTGTTCCTGTTGTGCCCGGGATCTCTGCTGCTGCACCGGGTCCCTGGTTGCCTTTCCATGTGATCCATCCCCACCGGTTTGTCCTTCCAGGCCTAAACAGGAAGCTGTTGGTGACGATGGCCTCTGCGTCTTGTAAGTCTTTGAAGTAGTGGGAATCTCTGTCTTTTCCCATGGGGTACATTTATTTTTGGCTTTTTAATCCTGGCTCGGGGTATGGGAGTGTTTCCTACGTAGGCCAAGGGGCCAAGGTGAGAGTTCTGTCCACTGTCCCTTCCAACGGGATGTTTGAAAACTGATCAAATGGCCCTTGAGTGGCCTGTGAAAACAGGGACCCTCTATAAAATGTCCCGAACCGGGAATCCATTTATGTCCTACATCCTTTGTGCTCTTACCTTATTTTAAAAATGTTTTTAAAAACATTTTATTTATTTACTTTTAGAGAGAGAGGGAGGGAGGGAAAAAGAGAAGTAGAGAAACATCCATGCCCCCAACCAGGGACCTGGCCCACAACCCAGGCAGGTGTCTTGACTGGGAATCAAACGGGTGACCCCTCAGTTTGCAGGTTGGTGCTCAATCCAATGAGCTACACCAGCCAGGGCTGTGCCCTTTAACAGGGAGACCGTGCTGGCTCTTTGGGGTCCTGGGTACAAGAGTGACCTCGGGCCTTACACCCCAACCTGAGTACTCCCCTTTTGCCCTGAGTAACTTGGATGAAGGACCTGGAACTCCGAGCTGTCGCATCTAAACCCTCTCTGTGGCATTTCAGGATCCTTCCCCGTGGGGACCAGCTTCTCCAGGTTCTGGGTCTGAAAACTGGACAAAGGATTATGGTTTCTCATTGGGGTGGCTGGTCTCAGCCTTCTGCTCCTCCACTCCTGTTCTTTTGATGACATGGAGGGAAAAACAGCCTTGTTAGCTGTCCACCTATCCTGACCCTGGGACCACCAGGACCTGCGGGCTGCTGTGCCAACCTTGCCGCCCACTATGAAAACTTTGTCTACTTTGCTTCTGACAGTCAGTCACTGCCATCCGGCCTCCTGGTGAGGAAATCTTATGGCCACCAGGGAGCCCAAGAACAGCCCCCATCCAAGGTTCCCATGCTGTGCGGACGACCACCACTGTTCTCAATTGATTAGGGAGCCTCCCTCACCCATTCCTTCCTCCTGCCTGGAGGAAGGAGCTCTCTGTGCCCCTCCCAGGAAGAGTGGGCTCTGGGGTTTGGCCTCACACAGTGGGGTCACCGTAGCAGACACTCCCTTCTATGAGCTTTTCGGTCCCTCCCCTGTTGGCGATGGCAGTGCTGGCGTCTTCATTCGATGACAAGCGTTACTTTGTCCCAGCTCTCAGGAGCCATCCCAACAGCGCTTGGGGCCCTTGCCAGAGCAGTAAATCCTGTGTTCCTGGAGAAGCTCTCGTGTTGGCACACTGGTCTGGCTCCTGCCTGTGCATGTCAGCCAGGACCCACACATTGCCCTCTCCTCCCAGGGTGGGCTGGTAGTTGCCTGGTCGTGTTCCAATTCAATCCCACTAGCCCCTAGTTATGGGTCCGATGACCAGGAGGGCACGTGGGGGCAGATTTTGAGCCAGCTAGCATTTCTTCTAGGGCAACTGCCTCATTTGAGGCATCTGCAGAGTTCAAGCAAGGGTGGGTGGGTCGCCCAACAAAGGAAGTGGCCCACTTCTGCAGTGACCCAGAGTGCTCAGGGCCATCTGGCGGTCAAGGTTCTCAAGGGCATCTACCCAGAAACCCCTATTCTGTGTCATTGGGTCCCTCTCCTTCCTCCCCTCTGAGACCTTGCCATCAGCATAGGGTAGATTGATCTATTTCCCTCTAATCAGGCCCTGAGCTAGGCCTTCAGCTCTGTTGGCCCTCCGGCTTCCATGTTCGCTTCTAATCAGGGATGGATCACTTCGAGCCTGTCATTTACTCTTTGTAGAGCCTGTAGGCATTTAGCAACAGCCATCCAGATCTATCATCCTTACAGTTACCATTTCCCCCTAACTGCACGAACCCCAGCGTTATGGCACCAGCCTGGGTGTCCACTTCCACTGTCTTCTGTCTTAGCTCGCCACATGTGGAAGGCAGTGGGAATGCAGGCTACAGCATGCTGGGGGCGGTCAGTTGTCCACCTAACAGTGCCAGTGTCATCGCCAGCCAGCCAGCCAGGGACGGAGCTCCTCCTGATGGTTGCCTCATAGCGCCTGTCTAGCCACTCCACCACCAAACTTCTCCCGTCTGTGCTATGCTACGGTGGGTGCCATGGGGCCGAGACTGAGACGGGATTCAGGATCACACGGGTTATGGGGGAGTAGGATGGGGGGACTCTCAGGGGAAGGGTGGGGGTGGTCACACCAGGAGGATACCAGGATAGGGCAGGTGAGGAGCTAAGCAGGGATGTGGTATCAGCTGGAGCCTCTTCCTGAGCTCATGGTGGGCCCTGGAGTGTGGCCTCTTTCATACAAGGGTTCTCCCCCCTCCTTTTTTGTTTCAAATGATGAGTTTCTTTTTTCAAAAAAGATCCTATCTATCTACCTTTAGAGAGCAGGAAAGGAAGAGAGAGAGAAATATCGATGTGCAAGAGAAACATAGATTGGTTGCCTCTCGAATGCCCCTAGCTGGGGTACTGGCCCACAACCCAGTCATGTGCCCTGACTGGGAATCGAACCAGTGACCTTTCAATTCACAGGCTGGAGCTCAACTCTTTGAGTCACACCAGCCAGGGTGAGAGGTCCCCTCTTGGTGCAGAGGGCCTGGCATTTTGAACTCCCACTTGAGTCATCCCCCTGGCATGAGCGAGTCTAAGCTTCGGTGAGGTCATCTTGGCTGCAGGCAGTTCCCCAGAGGAGGGGCAGCTGTGAGCCAGTGCCCAGGGAAGGGTATCCAGGCAGGGCATCACCCGTACCGATTACACACCCCTCCCTCTGTCTCGGAGCCCAGGGTGAGGAGTGCTCTCTCTTCCTCTTTTCCTTTATTTTCTTTCTCAACTGTGGAAAAGGGGAGTCTGGACCCTGAAATGCTAGGTATGTGGATATGCTTGGTTGAAGAGTGTGTGGACTGGGTTTTTCTTAAGGGCCTCTTAAGGAAGCTTCTTAAAATAAGTGCTCTACCTTTTGATCTGGAGGTGGAAACTGCCAATCACGTGCTTCACCCAGGGAAAGGCCTGAGAGGGATTCTGCTGGAGCAGGCGTTGCGGGAGAGGGTCTGAGCTTCTGGGGGCAGCATAACATCATGGAAAAGAGCCCAGCCCTGGCTGGTGGCGCAGTGGATAAGGTGCCAGCCTGTGAACTCAAAGGTCGCTGGTTCGATTCCCCAGCCAGGGCACATAACAGGTTGCAAGCCAGGTCTCCAGTCAGGTCTGTGGCTGGAGGCAGGTGAAAAGGCAACCATACATTGGTGTCTCTCTCCCTCTCTGCCTCTCTCCCTTCCCCTCTCTCTAAAAATAATAAATAGATTAAAAAAAAAAAAAAAAAGAAAAAGAAAAAGAAAGAAAATGAAAGAGCCCAGACCCTGGGGCTCCCTGAGTTCAACTCCTGACTGTGCCACTTACTCAGCGATGTGACTTTGGGTAAGTCACCTCATCTTTCAGAGTTTCCTTATGATAAAATGGAGGATTCAATTGATTTGTGTCTTTAAAGTGCTTGGAAAGGAGCCTGATATATCTTTGATGCTCAGTACATCGTTCTGGATCTATACCAAGATCCTCATCCCCACCCTACCAATAGGCAGGCCAGAGACTTTATGGGTTAGAAGAGACCAAGATTCCAGCCTCTGATTCCCATTAAGTCCCCGCTGGGAAAACATTTAGGGTGGATCAGAGAGATTGGAGCAAGGTTCAGGGGCAGAGCAGGTGACCATGCCCTGGAAGTACTGTTACTGTGAGGAACGGGGGGACCTAGCCCCTGACCCCATCTCAGCACAGGGCCTCGCTACAGCTTTGGGGAGGGCTGTTCTGGGCACAGCTCATGCTGTGCCAGCAACTCCTCCCGTCTCAATCAACATTATGTGGTTGTATGTTTTGAGGGACAGTGAATGAGCCTGGGCCTAGGAAGGAAAAACAACCCTAACTTGGGTGCCTCCTTGGCCTGGGTGGAGACCTGAAGCGGCAGCAAGGGCAACTGAAGGAGCAGGGACAAGCAAGTCACTCCGCTGCGCAGTCCAGTCTTCCACAGCGGCACCGTGTGGTCGAGAGAAGCCATAGCAGTCGGCGATGTCCTCGGTGTTCTTTTTGCAGATTGGGCTGTTCCAAAGGGTTCTTGGGTGCGGGTGTCCATATGTCAACGAGCATGTGAGTCCGTATGCGTAAATCGTGGCTCTAAGTGTCAGTGACTTAGGGAAATGACATTTCTGTGCCTGGGTACCCTCACTTATAAATACAGAGTGGTGAGATGACCAGGGCTCGGCAACGTCCGTCCGACCCGCCACATTTCCCAGCCTCCCTTGCAGTTAGGCTGGGGTCATGTGACTAGTTCTGGCCACTGACGGGGAGTTGAGCGGCGCTCGTCACTTCCTGTTTTACCTGGGGCAGGTGAGCGTTCACCATTTTCTTTTCCTGCTTTCGTGACCTTAGAAGCCACTACCTGTTCCACAAAACAGAAGAAAACCGGCACAATCAGACCTGGATCGGGCTAGTGAGGAACACGTTGACAGCGAAAAGCCACTGAGGTTTGGGAGCGGTTGGCTGTCGCAGCTTGGCCTCTCCAGTCCTGGTGGATAATAACCATCCTTATCTCATGGGCGGTGTGAGATGGTCATGGGGGCTTTAGGGGTTCACATGTCCCTGGGGGCAGTGGTGGAGCCTGCTTCTTGGGGCTTTGTGAAGGTTCCACGAGCTGGGCTGTGATTCATATCTAGTGGGTGCTCGCAAAATGCTCAAGAAATAGCGGGAGTTATACCTGGGGGATATCGCAGGTTCCATTCCTGACCACCGCGATAAAGCAGGGCTCCTGATAAAGCAAATCGTAGTCTGTTTGCTGGTGGAGGGCACTGCCTTCAATTGCTAAAAACGCCACACCTGTGAAGCTCAATAAAGCAAAGCGTAATAAAAGGAGGTACGCCTCTGGTGCTCTTATCATTCCTTAATGAGATTGGATTTCTCATGAGTTTAATTTCCAGACACCATTGGCAAAGGCTGCCTCCTATGTAAGGGTAACTTCAGCTACCTGAGCAAGCAAACAATAGGTGGTGTACCAACTGGGCGCTCTTGGTGGCTGAGGGTTGCTGGGAGTGGGTGGAGTTGCGGAGGGAGGGGCATGCAGGATCAGCTGTTGCCACGTCCCACCCTGACCCCGAGCACCAGGGCGGGGAAGGCTCCGCACCCCACGTGTAGGCCCTGAGGGCTGGGGCTGGAGCCACTTGAAGGTCCTGCTGGGGGCACTCAGGCCTAGCTGGTATAGACGACACAGGCTTCACCAACATGGTCAGCACATGTACAGACAGCCTTCGGTGGGCCAAGTCCACAGATGTATGAGCCTTAGTTTTCACAGCATCCCAGTGGACAGGGTCCTTCCTTCTCCACCTTCAGGTCAGGAGACCGAGGCAGGAGCCAGATCTGACCTTGCAGCCCCGGCTAACCCTCCGCCTGCGTCCTGCTGCTGCCCAGGGGTTCCGGAGCGCGCTCAGGACAGCACCACGAAGCGGGGTGATGAGGACAGGAACAGGCGGGCCAAGTTGAAGAAGCAGCCCTCAGAAAACATGGACTGTGCAAGACCACTTCTGTACGAAATGGAACCAAAATCATCTATGTCTTTCCATGGGTCCCTGTGCCTGTGACGGCACAGAGAAAAATCTGGGGAGAGACTCACCAGACGGGTAAGTGCTCCCTCCCTCCCGAGAGGGACAGGGTCGAGGGTGAAGGTGGTCTGGGGGCGGTTGATCCACCATGCTTACGTTTTCAAGACAGTGGAAATGTGTCTGTATATCACCTGTGGAATTAAGAACCCCTTTAAAAATGTAAGAAGGGTGATAGTAGACGGACGCCCCTTGCTGGGGCATCCCAGTGTCGGACTCCCTTTCTGCCAGGTTCACTCAGCCTCATCCGTTTACCATCTGCGTACCAGGGCTATACATTTTCTCAGTCCTTTGCACATAATGTCCCTCTGTCTGGAACACTCCCCCACCCCAACCCCATCTTCAGAGTATCTTAAGCCAGAGGCACTGTCAATGCTGGTCCTCCCCTGATCCTCCCACCCCAAGCTTTGCGTGGGGCCCCTCCTGCGGGCTCCTCCGGGCTCCTCCAGGCTCCTCCAGGCTCCTCCAGGCTCGTGCGTTTCCAGCACGTGGTTTTATCAGCCTGTACACTCATCACCTGCGTTCTTGTCTGTCTGCATCGCTGGACGATGAAGCCTGCGAGGGTGGGAATTGGGTTGGCCTCGTTCTCTGCTGATCTCCAGCACCTGACACTGAGCCGGAACTCAGCACGTGTTTATTGAGTGAATGAGTGAGTGAGGGAACAGGTCAGAAATGGTTCAAATGACGCAGATATGGGTGGAGCGATCGCCTTTTTCTAGCCAAGTCTTCATTGATACAGCCTAAGACGGCATGAGCTTCCAGGGGTGTGTGTGGGGGGGTGCTGCCCCTTGCTTGGAACTCCAGAGGCTGGTTTCTGTTTAATTAAAATGCACACCATTTCCGTCACATACTCCTTGGGAGACCGAGGTACCTGCCTTTTCTTCTCGTGCCGGTCTTTCTTAGAACGCTCAGCCAGCCCACTGTGGACTTTGTCTCCTGGCTTCTTGTCTCTGGAAACTCTCATTTGTCTGTTCCCAGAGGCTCTTCAGCAATAGCTGGCCATGTGTTGGTTGCAGGTGGAGAGTACACGGGTAGGAGATCGCAGACAGCTCAGTGTGGCCTTCTCAAATGGGAGGTCACGGGGCATTCGTGGCCTTGAGAGTGGCAGTGGCCGCTGTCTGGTTCCCTGTCCAGCTGTCACAGTCCTGAAGAAAGGACACAGGCCGAAGCTGGGGCCTGATGTGCTGAGCATAGGTGTCTCACGAAGCGGCAACTCAGACGGGCATTGCCAACTCAGGGACTCCACGAATCCATCCCTGCCCCACCCCCACCCCGCTGGGACCCTGCCTCCCTGCCCCCCACCAGGCCTTCCAAGAGCCTGGGAGCTGAGGACAGGAAATCACACACCAAGGCCCTATCTGATACCCATAAGTTTGCTCAAGCTTATGTAAATCACACAAAAACTGACAAGTTTTCCTATTAAAAGATAATTGTAATCAGCGTGCCGGACGTGCAGCGTGGGGATGATTGGAGATAGACGGACAGCACGAAAAGATGGATTGTTTTAATTTGCACCAATTAAATTGAAGTTCATGGGATCATCTTCTTCAATCTTCATGAATACTTTATTTTCTGGCTGCTACGGAGCTATTAAAAAGAATGATTGAGGCACGCGGCAGGCCGGGTATATTTTATGAAATATCACCTTTAAAGAATTTGAGTACGCCATTTTCATAATGAGTTTTCTAGTACCTAATCCTCTTCTCTATTACTACATTTAAGAAGTGGATTGATCTGGGAAGTGCCGAGGGTGCAGGTAATGATACATTTTGCCAGGCGCAGGCGGCGATAATGGATCACGGTTTGGCCAGGAGGATAATGGATGGGCGCCGAGGGGAGGTGTGTGCAGGAGTTTGGTGGTGATGGTCCAGCGCCATGAGGGGCTGTGCGGAGTGAAGCGCCCGGTCCCTGCTTGGTGGCGCTTTTGGCTCCAGGTGGCTGGGCTGGCTGGGGAGGTGCAGACCCAGGTGTGGAATAGGGTGGGGGTGAGGGCAGTGAGCTCAGGTGTTGGGAAGCCCCAGGGGCCTGTGGTCCCAGTGGCGGGAAGAGCCTGGAGTTACTCACGTCTCCCCGAGCCACTTCCTGATGCTCTGGTGTTTAGCCAAGGCCTTGAGTTTGGGGACAGGGTGGCAGATCGGGCAATTAATGGGATCCAGGACAGCAGAAGAGGGTCTGCAGCAGCCCCAGCTGCGGGCCTCCACACAGCAGCTGCACCCTTGAACTTGACCTTCTGTAAGCCTATCTCCGGGGCTCTCGAGGGAGAAGGCACATGAGGTGGTGGGTTCACTTTCGGAGGAAGCCAGAACATTGTGGGCCAGGAGGTCCCTGCTCAGGATGCCTGGATCCCTTAGTGTGTGATGGGGTGCATGGGCAGAGGCAGGGCCTTCCCATCAGAGGAGCCCAACAGGTTCCCTTGTCTCAGGTGAGGCCCAAAGGTGTTGACTCCAGTAGGCGTAGCCCCTGGAGTCACAGCACCAATGGCTTCCTGACGTCTCTGACCTTGGCCCTGGGGAGGGTGGGCACCAGGCATCCAGCAGAAGCAGTGAGGGGGAGTAAGAAGAGGGGGAGCCCTGCCCCACTCCGGGCTGGGCCTCTACTCCGCCACTTGGCTGGGCTGTCCTCCCCAAGCTTCAGCAGCAGCAGCCGTCATAATTAACCCTGCTAATTAATCAGGGCAGGACGGATTAATTGAGATCACAGGAGACCAGGAGAGCAGGTGCAGCTTCAGGGCTGACGGGATAACGAGCTCTCGAGATGCCCAGGGGGCCTGGCCCTGCCCGGGGGAGCCCCGGGCTTGCTCAGCGATGAACCGTGCCAGGCAGAGGCCTGAGGGACCCAGCCTGTTGGGTGTCCTGGGTCCTCTCGAGCAGGCATGGACAGGCAGAGGCCAGAAGCCTGTCTAGGAGGACAGTCTCCATCACCCACACAACCAGGTGCCAGCCTGGTGGAAGCTCAAGTTCCATGGCAGCCCAGGAGCAGGGAGCCCAGGTTGTGGTGGGAACTGGAACCGTGGGGCCCTGGGCCGGGACCAGCTCTTCCCTCTACCACGAGGTGAGTCTCCTGCTGCCCCGGGGCCCACGCAAAGGAGCCTCAGTTTGAACTGAGACCTGCAAAGAGTGACACCTCTAACCGTTGGAAGGGAGAGCTCAGCCGGGTTCCTTGCAGGACAGTGACATGGCCATTGACTAAGATCTCTCCAGCAGCTTCCATGTGGATAGAATTTGGGAGGTGCCTGATTGGGGGTAGGGACCCCCTCAGGGAAGCTGGGGCTGTGGTTCCGCATGCAGGAATGGTGGCTTAGATGGGTGGTGGCGGAGGAGGTGCGGGGGCTCTCTGGGGTTGGCACCTATGGACCTTGTTGATGGCTCTCATAGGGTGGAGTGAGGGACAGAGGTCAAGGGCCATTATACAATTTCTAGGATGTTCTGTTCCTGGAGTGGGGAGTGTGAAGCAGGTTCAGGGGGTAAGAAGTTTTTGACACGTTCTGGTCCCAACCTCGACTGCCTATTGGACCCATTGCTGCTGCCTGTTCTGACTGTCCTCAAGCTGCCTTGGGCACTACCCCCTCTCCCCATCTCCTCTCCCACCAGGCTTGCCAGGCTGCTGGGGGACACTTGAGCCCATGAGCGCACCTGTCCTTGCTGGCTGGTCCTCCCCACAGAGAACTGCTCTCCCTCCAAGAGCAGCGCAGGCTGCCCACTCTGGGGTCCCACCACTCCTGTGCTCCTACTTACCCTGTGGCTCCTTCCTCGGTGCCTCACCATATTTTTATGACCTTTTGGCAACCGTGACTCTGCCCTCGTAGAGCTATTTACCTTGGGAATAAGTTTGGGAGTTGAAATTGCCAAGAGCTCCATACCGCTTACTCCTCGTTCAGGGACCGTGACACTGGACCACTGATTCCTTGAAAGTTGGTTCCTCAGCCTTGGCACTGGGGACAATTGGAGCTGGATTGCTCTTTGTGGGATGCATTGTAGGATGGTCTATCCACTGGGTATTACAAGCCACCCCATCTGTGACAACCAAAAATATCTCTCGATGTTGCCAAATGTCCCCAGGTGGGGAGAGGAAAAGACCATTCCCAGTTGCAAACTATTGCTCTAAAGAGGAATAAGAAACGTAAGAAAACCAAATGGGCCCTGGCTGGTAGCACAGTGGTTAAGGCGCCGGCCTACGAACCCAAAGGTCGCAGGTTCGATTCCCCAGCCAGGGCACATAACCAGGTTGCAAACCAGGTCTCCAGTCAGGTCTGTGGCTGGAGGCAGGTGAAACGCAACCATACATTGATGTCTCTCTCCCTCTCTGCCTCTCTCCCTTCCCCTCTTTCTAAAGATGATGAAATAAAATATTAAAAAAAAAAAAAAAAACCAAATGGCAACGAGGCTCCCTGGACCGACAGGCCTGATGCTGCTCCAGGGTGAGTTTTGAGAATATTAACATCGATGCTTCCCCAGTGCAGAGGTTCTAGCTTTTGTGCACATGTGCTCCTGAAAGCACACACATGCCATCCTGACAGTGTGGCTCTGTCTGTTGGGTCTTGTCCAGAAAAGTGAAAGGTCCCTGGTTCAATTCCGTCAGGACACATGTCCGGGGTGTGGGTTGGGTCCCCGGTCAGAGCGTGTGTAGGAAGCAACTGATCGATGTCTCTCTCGAATCGATGATTCAGTTCCTCTCTTTCTCCCTCCCTCTCCTGTCTCTAAAAATAAGTAAATAAAATCTTTTAAACATGAAAACTAAAAGCACATGCCTGCCAAGGCACCCATACGAGAAAGCCCACAGCGACACCATCCACATTCATCCTCACACTTGACTGACTGAAATGCTTGTTGGCGGTAGAATGAGTGAAGAAATGTGGATGTTCACTTAGCCATGAGCACAGATGATCTCCTAGACACACAAAAAGGGGCCGAGCCTCACCTTTCCAGGGAAGCAGCCGACACCTGTGGGTGCCCCTGGAGGGCCCCTCTCACAGAAAGCAGTCAGGTTGGTGGCTGACCTTGGCCTTCACCTCCCCCTTGCAGGGCTGGTGACACGCTTCTCCATCCGTGTCGAGCTGAATGCAGGTTTTCGGGCTGTACATCCTTTGTTGAAACTCCTCACCCCAAACACGATCTGCGCATTTTCCTGTAGACGTGTTATACGTCTATAAAAAGTACACTTAAGCAGGAATAACACCGCCCTAAAAGCAAATGAAGTAGAACACTGTCAGGGAGAGAATTGCAGTTGTTGAAAACTAACGAATGTCACAAAACCCTAAATTGCATTTACCTTTTATACCCAATCTCTTGCGGTCCGTCTCCAGCAATTTCAGGTCTTTTATTTTTGTTCTTTGCCTTCCTGATGGATGCCTGGTGTCTGACCGACTCTGGGCAGGAAGGTGGGGGGGCTGGTGAGCCGTTTTCACAGTCTGGGGCCTTCATCTGTGTCTCAAGGGCATGATCATAGGTTTCTTTCCTCGCACTTGGCATGCTTGTTTAAAAGTATTAGCATTGGTACAAAAACATTTAAAATGACCGGGGCAAAATGCAAGGGGAAAAAAAAAGATTGTGAGCTTGCAAGGGTCTGGATCTATTTTTTGCACCTACCTGGTAAAATGCAGGACCTCAAGGGACACCTGGGGCAAGCTGGCACCTTACAGGCAGAGGATGGTAAGTGTTCCCAGTCAGCTGATACGCAAAGCTGCAATTGTTTGGAGAAAATGCAGATTTAAAAAAAATGGCCGACAGAGGATGTGTTAAAATCTAAATTGGAAAAATTGAGCAATTTACATAATCCAAACTGTGGGTCTCATTTATCTTGTGAACAAACCCTCCCTGGGGTCCTGTTCTCCCTCTGGTCTTATATCTTTGCTCCTTTGAGGCAAAATGCCCAGGGGAGTTATCTTTCCTTGCTGCTGCCTGCGCCCCAGGCCTCTCCACCAGGTCACACATGGCTGTCCTGTCATCACTGGCGTTTGGTGGGCTTGACCACGCCTCCCCTTTGTCTCATTGGCTTCTCTGTTCTAGGAGTCTGCTGGCTCCTCCTTTGGTGTTGGTGCTCCCCAGGGCCGCATCCTTCTCCCCTCTGGCTCTCGGGTGACCGTCGTGCCCAGGCTCAGGCCTAAGACTCCCCACCCCCAAATCTCTTGCTAACTGCAGCTTCTGACACCCACCCACCTATGTGACATCTCCATCCGACATCTTGGTTTTCCTCATCACACCCACCCCTCCTGCTGTCCTCCCATCTCATGCCGCAGCGTCTCCATCCTCCCTGTGGCCGGAGTCCTCCTGGACCCCGCAGCTCATCCATCAGCAAGTCCTGTTGTGTCACCTTCACAGCATACCCAGAACCCATGCCCAGCTTGCGACCTCTTCCACCCTGTCTTGTCCAGGACACCGTCACCTTTGCTGAGACTAGGGCACCAGCCTGGGCTCTCCCTCCACCCTTGCCTCCCTGCAGTCCAGTTGGGTCAGCTGCCAGGGAGCTTTCTAAGTTTTTGTCAGGTCACTTGTCAGCTCAAACCTTCTAATGACAATAAAGCCCATATCGTGGCCCTAGCCTACCTACCTCTCACGGTCCAGCCTGCTGCCTCTTCACCTCCACTAAGCAGGCTGAAGGTGCTGCAGGGCCTTTGCACCAGCTGATCCCCTGCCTCCTTCCCAGCGTCAATTCCTTAGAGCCTTCCTTGAACACTGGTCCTGAAGGCTTCTCCCCAGTACCCTTTATCTCCTTTCCCCGCTCTTATTATTTGCTTCTCTTGTGTTCAAAGCCCTAAGACCATCATCTCATCATAGTTTTATTTGCATCATTTGTCCCCCTCACTAAACTATAACCTCTGGAGCAGAGGGATTTGCCAGCCTTGTTCTGGAATAAGGACGCGAGCTGAGCTCGGTTGGAGTTCCATCCTGCCACTCACCAGCCGCACTTCTGGGCACATGGCTTAGTTGCCCCTGGCCTCAGTTTCCTCATCTGTAAACGGTGTTAACAATGGAACCTGTGGGTGGAGATGTGGTGAAATGGGCTTAAGATGGAGAGACCCTGCCACTGGGACGTGGCCAGGGGATATGCTGGTGTGTGATGAAGGAGCCATGGGGACACTGAGCGCCCTGAAGGAGAGAAGGGGACTGGGGCAACCTTGAACGCAGTGCCAATGGAGAGCCAGGGGCTTGATGTGTGGTGTTTCCATTGGTTCTCACAATAATGCTCAGCAGTAGATATCAACTTTGTACCCACCCCACGGGCAAGGAAAACAGCCCAGAGGGTCTAAGGAACTTGCTTTAGGTCACACAGCGTGAGAAAGATGGAGAAGAGGCCCCTGTCTGGGAGGTCAAGGGTGGTTGGGTCACTGAACCCAAGGATGCTGACTGTGAACATGGGTGCAGGGAGGGTGGGTTTTGTAGGTTCACAGCCTCATCTCAGCTTGCGGTCACTTGAGGGCCTCCCTGCACCACCCGCCCTCTGGGGATGAGGTTGTCACGGGCTGGGAGGGGAGGCAGAAGCGAAGGGCACATTTGAGAAGGTGGGCCTTCCCGGGGACCCTCAGCCAACTCCTCAGGTCGAGATCCTGCAGGTATGGGGCTGGTGTCTCCAGCGCTAGGCCACAGGGCTGCCCCTCATCCAGCACTGTCACCAGTGAACTTGAATGGGGACATAGCAGCTGTTCTGGTCAAGAACTTTGGAAAATGTGTATGTATGTGTGGGGCTGAGGGGAATGGGTTTCAGGAACTGTCGGAGGGAAGAAACTAGAATTTAATGCATCTAAGTAGCATTGTTGAAACATCTGAGCAGATGGCGTGTACCCAGGTAAAAGGGAACAGAGGTAAACGTGGAACCCTGCCTGCACTCAGGTCCCCAAACCCAGTTGCACACATGAGACAGGTGGGCAATGCATGTCATGCTCAAGTGCCCAAGGCCAGTGGTGCCCAGATCTGTCCTCCTCCCCCTGTGGGCAGGACAAGGACAGTGAGGGTGGGAGGAGGTGACAAAGACCAGAGTCAGACTGTTGCACAACTTTGCAACCAGGCTGATGTACCGGGACTCACCGTTCTGTGGAGGCAGGTGTGGAAAGGGACTCCGTGGGCACTACCATGCGTCGCCTTCCGGGCACACTTTCTGCAGCAGGTTTCACAGACAGCAGAAGGGTCACTAACATGCACTGCTGCTGAGGGGCCAAGCATGACCCCAGGCATGTTCCCCAGGCCTCTGGGCCCACAACAGGGCCGGCCTCTCTCCCCAGTGGAACTGATGGCTGTGGTTTC
This sequence comes from Noctilio leporinus, assembly GCA_004026585.1. NCBI lineage: Eukaryota > Metazoa > Chordata > Mammalia > Chiroptera > Noctilionidae > Noctilio > Noctilio leporinus. The sequence continues at coordinate 29,260 of PVIW01008606.1, forward strand.
TGGGGGTTTCTCTCCAAGGCTTGGGGGCTGACCCTGGTGCTCCCCTGCAGCTTCCCTCAATTTCCCTGCCTGTCCTGGTCACAACCGTGTCTAGGCACGGAGCCTGGCACATAGTAGGAGCTCAATACATGAGTGGAGAGTGATCTGCAAACTCAGGCTTGGGGACAGTCCACCGGGGGGTGTGCATGTGTGCACATGGGCCTCCTTGGCCCTGGCCCCTCCTTTCAGGCTGCACTGACAGTTCCACCCTATGCTGACAGCGACTGCCCAGATCCCCTATTCTCCACCAGTGTTCACTTTAATTGCCCGAAAATTGACGATAGATGCAAGGAAAATAATGAGGCCTAATTATGTTAATTAAACAGCTAATTCATTAATTAACGCACTCCCATCCTTGGCTTGGAGAGCCCCTCTGCTGTGGCCGGGAGGTTGGTTTCGTTCCAGCAGGGAGGAGAGGCCCCGCCTGGGCCCGGGAATCGGGGACCCTCTTGGATGGGGGCCAGCGAAGCTGGCTGCCGTGAGTTCTCTCCAGCCACTCGTCCTTGGACACCCTGCATCCTAGGGTGCTTGTCTCCTGTCTGTGTCCCCAGGAGCTTCCCGGGGACTTCTAGGGTGGAGGAGGCAGCATGGATGGGCGGAGACCCCTCCGAGAGAGAATGAGCAGGTTTCCCAACAGGGAGAGCTCAGGGTGACCACAGAGGGTAGACCAGCTCCTTGTGGTGCCCCATCCTGGGCCCTGCATGGTAGGCCCTGCCACCTGGGCACCTCAACTCCAACTTCCAGCCTTTTACTCTCTGCCTCTGGTCCCTCCCCATCACCCTCTAGATCTGGGCTCTGATGTCCCGTCTGTGGGTCAGGACTTCAATATGCTCTCCCAACGCCCTGTCCTTTGTGTTTAGAGCCCCTGTAACCATCTGATTCCGTGTAGCTCTGTTCCATTTTTCTCCCCGTAACAAGTCATCGGGTTTGGTACAGGAGGAATGGGAGTCTCTTTAAGTCCCTGTTGTTTCCTCGGGACACAGCCAGGTGCCTGGGACACAGCAGGTGCTCTCGAGTTATATGGAGGATGAATGAATGAATCACTCATGAATGGCGGGGTTCATGGGAGGTGGGGCCCTGTGACTAAGGCCTGTCCCCCACTTCCTCCTGTTCCTCATGGCTACAACTTGTACCATGTTATTAGTAAAATCATCTGTTTCTCTCTCTTACCAGATAGGGCTGCCTCTGGATCCCCTCCCCAGGGGGCCCTGAAGTAGAGATACATTTCATAGTCACACACTAAAATGACTAATGATGTCACCTGAGGCCATGTGGAGAAGGGGTGGAGTCTCAGCATTGAACCCTGACTTCCCCACTTCCAGGCTGTGCAACCTTAAGCAAGAGTCTTAACCTCTCTGGGCCTCAGGCTTTCCTTTGGAAAACGGAGACAGTGAGTGCTCCTTTCTAACAGCAGACAGGGGCTTCTAGTGAGATGCAGGCTGGGCCACCAGCCCAGGTGGTCATTAACACATGTCAGCAGCTGTGAGCTCTTCCTCATCCCCACTACTATCATTTTGAACAGCAAGATCCTCTTCTTTCTGATGGCAAAAATGTAATCCAGCCACAGCTGGCCAGATTTGGGATTTTTCAGCCACTTCCAGCTGAACGATTCATTACACTAGTGCTCGTCACTGACCTCACCCTCTTCTTCTTGGAGCTGGTCTAATCTCCCGAGCTTCTGCCCTTCTGCCGGGCCCTCGCCTGCCTGGCTCCCCTCTGGGGGCTGCCGGCTCCCTCTGAGTTCCTCCTATGTCTGTCTCTCGGGTCTCCCTGGTTAACCCACATTTGGAACAGATGGAAAAGGTTCAATAAGATCTCCATCAAAACTATGTAGAAAACCTGTTTGCACAGCACTGTCAACCCTCATGTACCTGTCACAGGATTGGGGGCTGGTAGGGAAAGACCCCACCAGGGACACAGCAGTGTAGGGCCTTAATTTTTTAAAAAAGATTTTGCTTATTTTCAGAGAGAGGGGAAGGGAGAAAGGTCGAGAGGGAGAGAGACATGAATGCATGGTTGCCTTTCACCTGCCTCCAGCTTCGGACCTGGCTGGAGACCTGGCTTGCAACCTGGTTATGTGCCCTGGCTGGGAATCGGACCAGCGACCCCTAGGTTTGCAGGTCGGCGCCTTATCCACTGTGCCACCAGCCAGTGCCAGGAGCTTAATTTTAATAGTTGGTTCATCATGATTTTTTTCTGTCCATTTTGATTTTTAGAAATATTATTTCTCTTGATCAAGTTTTTGGTGCCCCCTCAACTTTTGGCCCAGGCCCTATCTCCAACATCCTGCTGGGGGACACCTGTGGGAGGGCAGGGCTGCTCCTCCCTGGGCCCCCCCGGCCCCTTCTGTTCTGCCCTGATGTCCCCAGGCCCTCCTCTGGCTTCCTGCTCTCACAAGGGGCTGCTGGGAGTGGGCATCCTGGGTGGGACCTGGGAGGTCAGACTTCTTTGTCTCGGGACCCCATCCCCATCTTTTAGGGTTTCAGCCGCTCAGCTGTGTCTAGAAATCTTCCTGGACAAAGATGGGCTGGGGAGGCGGCGTGTGAAAGCCACCAGCCACTCCTCTTCCCTAGGGCAGGGGTGGAGCAGGGGTCCTCCTGGCATCTTCCTTTAGGGTCTTGGAGCCATGTGGGCCCTCCCAGCTGGGTGCCCAGACAGGGCCAGCCAGCAGGGAGCGTGGGCGTGAGCCCCTTCCCCCCATGGCACCCTGCCTCTCCCAGGAGGCCTGGCTGGGTGCTCCTGAAGCTGGCCTGGGTGGAAAGTGCCCAAGGTGCTCAGGGTCAGCCAGCCATGCAGACTGCTGCCACGCGGCCTCGGGGACGGAGGCTCCACAGAGGAGCACCCAGACTCCATGGGGCTCCAGCGGGAGGGAATCGATGGCTTGATTGCTGAGACTTCATTTGAAGGAAGTGAAACTAAAGCTTCATAAGAAATATGATTATTATAAAATGCTTAGGCTTCTGCCTGGGGGCCCGGGCCCTGCTTGTCTCACCCCTGTTGGGGGTGGCAGAAGCCACCGCCTCACTTCTAATTGGAATGGATTTCAAAAGTGTAATAAAAGCTGCCACGGAGATGTGGGGTCTTGTCGCTCGGAGCTGTCCCCAAGCAGACTTGATGAATGTGGGGTTTCTGCAGAACCCTCATCCCTGACCTCTGGCCCCCAGGCTCCCTCCACCGATGGACAACAATCGTAATGACAGGGTGACGATATTAAGAGCAGCAGCACGTTTACTGAGCACTTACTACGTACCAGGCGCAGGGTTCATCGGCACTGGACAAGCTTGACTGAATCCTCACGTTAATTCTACGAAGACATGGGCCGTCCAGCTGCTGCCGCAAAATTGCTGCATAACAAACAACCCCCAAACTGGTTGGTTAAAACAGCAACCGGTTATTCTCACCGACCTGTGGGTTCCCTGGAGTGAGCTGACCTTCCGTGAGCTCAGTGGCTGGCTCGGGGCCCCGTGGTCCACCCTCTCCTGGGAGCAACTCCCGGCCTGGGCAGGTTCTTCCCATAGGCAGAGGGGCACCGACGGCAAATAGAAACACCCAGGACCTCAAGAGCTTCGGTCTCTTCCTCCTTCTGTTGCCAAAGCGAGTCACATGGCCGAACTCAGCATCCTGCCTCTTTAGTGGAAGATGCTGAAAACTCACATGACAGTGTGGCTGAAGGGGAGGTCAAGCGTTGTGACTATTAATGTAAGCCACCAGAGGTACCACTATGGTCCCCATTTTACAGGAGAGAAAAATGAGGGCCAGAGAGTGAAAGTGGCTTCCGCAGGGTCACACAGCCATGGTGGCGCTGGATTCAGAGCTAAGCCCATGTCTCAGCAATCCCTTCCTCATGACCTTCTTCAGTGTCTAAGAGCCCCCACCCCCCCGCAAGGACAGTTCATTAGAACCCAGCCCACCCTGACCCCAGACACATGGCCTTGGCCTGACAGCTGTTCCCCACATCCCAGGTATTCCCTCACCCGCCAGTTCTCATCAGACCAGGAGTGGGCTCTGGGAAAGCAGATAACCCTTTGGAGTCACCCCCTCATCTGATCACTGCCCTCCAAGGGCCACCCGGCTTCTCCAGCTGGACAGGGTGGCGTCAGGGTTTGAACCCTGACTCTGCCTCCTTGGGACAATGACCCCAAACTGAGCACAGACACTGTTCCCTGGCTCACCCCTCCACCAGGGGCCTGTCCCAGGCTCTCACTGGCTTCCCCTCTCACCTCCCTACCCCGCTCTGAATTCTGGGAACTGGCAGATACAGAGACGGCTGCTACCCTGTCCCCTCACCCCGGCTCCCCGGGGCTCTGGGCTGCAGGGTGCCTGTTTCACCCAGTCCCTCCCGCCAGCTCCCTGGGTCTCTGGCGAGTGGAACCCATGGCTGTGTGATCCTCAGGGACCCACGGGCTCTCACCGCCTGACTCCTTTTAAGCTTTTATTATTTCTCTATTACCCAAGTAATACGTGTTCATTGCAGGAAAATTAGAAAATACAGAAAAGCATAAAGGGAAAAAAATCAAGTGTAACAAGTTTAGAGGCATCTCCACTCATTAGGGGTATAAACATGAAATGGTTTTATTTTTCCAATAACTGCCACCAGCGTGCTCTCCCTGCCCGCCGGGTGGCGGGTCCATAAATGGCACCTCAGTCCAGTTCCATAACTTCCCAGTTTGGCTGATGAGGATGGGCTCACTTTGGTGTCTGAGACTCAGCCCAGTATATTTATATATATATCTATATATATAGTTTTTTATTATTTTCAGAGAGAAGGGCAGCGAGGGAGGAAGAAAGGGAGAAAAGCATCAATGTGTGGTTGCCCTTCACCTGCCTCCAGCCATGGACCTGGCTGGAGACCTGGCTTGCAACTTGGTTATGTGCCCTGGCTGGGAATTGAACCAGTGACCTTTGGGTTCGCAGGCCGGTGCCTTATCCACTGAGCCACACCAGCCAGGGCAGTCCAGTACATTTTAAAATCCTACTTTTTGTTCAAAGCTTGTCCTTCTTTCCTCTTCCACATCCATATCCTGGTGGCTGGCCCACATCCTAGCTGCCCAGGGAGGGGTCTTCTCACCCCCACCCCCCTTAGCAGGGTCTGGCTCTGATGCTAACCTGGGGAGACAGGGCCCATGTAGCCAATCTGAGGAGTTCGGGCTGCTGATGTAACTTGTCCACGGGTGGACGTTCACTCCTGAAGTTCTGCCTGGGGACAGAGGGGTTCTTCCTATCCCCCCTCCCAGGCCTTGTCTCCCCCCACCCCCCACAATTTAGCTCATCTATGGCTAGTCCCCCACTGTGGGTTTCTACTGAATTCTTCTGACATGTGTCCCCTTGCAGACTGGTGGTCCTAAAACTCATCTTCCCCGGTGGCATTGTGTTATTGAGCCTTTGGGGAGAGGTGCCGAGCCTTGGGGCCTGAGCACTTACAAGGTGGTCCTTGTGCCTACCCTGCTATGCAGCCCCCGCTGTCTTGGCCAGTGAGCCACTTTCCTGGGCTCTGTGGGAATGGGGTGGCCAGTACATAGCCAAGGGCTGGGCCAGAAAAGCCAGCACCCCTTCCTCCTGGGCTGGGCTGGAGCTTCTTGGACTGCTGGAGGAAAGCCAAACGTCCCACCTCCCAGAGGATGGGAGGGGAGGAGTGGTCACTTTCTCTACCATCTTCTCCAAGTCTGGAAAAGGGGGTCCATCTATGGGGTGACCACCCAGTATGTGAGCAGTGGGCCACCTCTGTCTCTAGGATCTTGTCCTATTTCATAGGGTCAGTCATTGCCAATTATGTTTCTCCCAGTGCCCCCCCACCCACCAGGTTGGTGGGGTCAGAGATGGGCACCTGGCCCCCAGAGGTAGAGATCAGGTCTCAGGGGCTTCCTGTGAACTCAGGGTCTTATCAAACAGCCATTTCTTCCCAGTCCAGCCAGAGAGGGTGTGTAACTTGAATCAAGAGCCCCAACTTACAGTATGTGAATGAGCATGGAAGTCTGTAGATAATGTCTAATTATATACGATGAAGATGTGATCACAGTTTCAACATTTCCCAAATTGTTATCTGCTGATGTTAATAGGGATCCCGTGAAAAAGAGTCTCTACTCCAGTAGGCATGGGAAACCTGGGGTGAGTGACATAACTCAAGTTTCTTGACTGTGGGACTTTCCAGAGCAATCAGGGCACTTCAAGATGTGTGTGGTGAGTATGCATGGAGTTTCCCACATTTCTCTGGTCAGATGGTGTCTCTCTGACCAAAACTCTGCAGGGAACAGTCTGAGGAAGCTAGATAATTGTATGTTTACCGTGATGTCATCACCATCAGGTCTCCACTCATCATTGCTGAGTTCTCCCTACATGTAAGATGGTCCATGTGACTCCTCCTATCACATCTCCCCATTCCTGCAGATAAGTAAACTGAGGCCTACATGGGTGAAATCATTTGCTGATATTACAGAGAGCCACGGCAGACCCTCCTGTGCCTCTTCTAATCAGTGGGTGGTGGCACTACTTTCCCTTCTTTCTATTTTTTTCTAAAGATTTTATTTATTAATGTTAGAGGGGAAGGGAGAGAGGCAGAGAGGGAGAAAGACATCAATGTGTGGTTGCCTTTCACCTGCCTTTAGCTGGGAACCTGGCTGGAGACCTGTCTTACAACCTCGTTATGTGCCCTGGCTGGGAATTGAACCAGTGACCTTTGGGTTCGCTGGCCGGTGCCTATTCACTGTGCCACCAGCCAGGGCTACCTACTTTCCCTTCTTAATTGTATGTCTGTCATCTTCCCCCATGTATCAGTAATTATACATGTTGGTGTGGGGCAATTCTCTGATGAGTTACCGGCCTAGTCCCAGGTTAGTTCCTCTCTTTGCTGCACCAGTGCAAACATAGCACCTGGTGAGAACAAAGGACCGGACAGAGGGAAAACACATTGGAAATGTCCCACACTGTGTGTGGGATGTGGCAGGTGCTCCCGTCACTATTATTTTTCCATGCAAAGTGAGCTTCCGAGTCCATTATGCTGCACAAAGAGCCCGGCCTCCTGGAGTGGAGAAATGCTGTCCTGGGAGGAAGGGGAAACCCTACTAGAGTCTGAGGTATTAACCTGTGCCCGACAGTGCGGACAGCTTCATGGCCTCATGCCCAGCTTGGGAACTCGGGGTCTTGAGGGTGGGCTCCCATTGTCCGGATTTGCATGAGGATGCCTTAGAGGGAGAAGGACTTGAGGACTAATGACAGGGCCCTGTGTGTACCTACTGTGCACCATGCACTGTACATGCCAAGGGCATCTGGGGTGGGATTTTCTTGCCTCCTTATCACAGCCCATTGACTCAGATGCTGTTATCATCCCCATTTTACAGATGAGGAAACTGAGGCTCCAAGGGCTGGCGGGTCATGCGCAGCATCCCATGGCTAAGGGATGGGATGCTCAGGGTCACTCAGTTGTTTCCTAGAGATGGCCTCACATCTCCCCACCATGGCACTCCCCTGTCCCCATTCTGAGAGACTGAGAGAACTTCCTCAGTCTCTGAAACCAAGGACATAGGGATGAATGAATGGAAGAAAGAAAGAACGGAAGGAAGGAAGGAAGGGTTACTATATGTCTAACCCTGAAAAGGTTTATTTTACGGCTACGTCTGGATTTTGGAAAACAAGCCAGTCATGCGTATCCTGATGCCCCACATGGGAAACCAAGCCCTATACCCCACTACGAGGTGGAGTCCCTCCAGGTAACTGGGTTGGGGACATATCCAGAGCAGCTCCTGCCCTGGCCATGGCGATGACCTTCAAGACCAAGTGAGGAAGGAGCTTGTTTGACGGGTGGTTCTTTCCTCGTTTTTTCTTCCTCTCCTCTTGGTCACCATCCCGAAGGTAAAAAGTTCATGCTGGCGGCCATCCGTCGCGGGCTGTCAGTTGGCCATGTAATCTCTCTGTGGTTTTATTACTTAAAAGCGACGCAGCGACTGGGCTGGGGAATTTTCCAAGGTGTTTGAGGCTGCCACGGGCCCCATTTATATTGTGCCTGAGTTTTCTGCCCAGTCTCCCCGAGACAAGTGACCAGCGGGCCCCGCTGTGAAGGCCATATCAGTCATTTGCCAACGGGAGCCGGGCGTGAATTATCAGGGGATGGCGCAGTGGGGAGTGTGGGCCAGGGGCGCGGGGTGACAGTAAACATGTCCCGGGAATGTGTCCCCCATCACTCACGGGCAGATAGCAGATCTAGGCGCACACTCTGCCCCTATCTCTAAATCTCAGCCTGACCTGTGAGGGAGATGGAGGTGACTTTCAAGGGAGTCTGTCTACAGGGGAGCCCGGGCGAGAATGATGGCAGGCGGGGTCCTGTTTGCTGGGGGTGGGGTGGCACCTGTTCCCAGCGGCCTCCGGGAAACTGCTGACCCTTGGTTAATTAATTAAATCATCCATTTATACTTTCATTCCACAAATCTGTGTTATTGAGCATCAGCTATGTGAAGAGGAGACACATTTTGGATTTCTTACAGAATGCGAAGTAAGGGTCTTCATTTTAGGTGGATGCCTGGGCCCTCAGTCAGGGGGCTGTTCCATCTCTGTGGTCCCTGGTCACCTTGTCCCAGTTTGAGTATTGACTCTTGCTCCATCTGGGCTGCAAGGCTCACCCAAGGTCACGGGAAAGGTGACTGTGCCCAGGAGGAGCAGCTGCCTCAGGGGTCCTCCGCCCTGGGAAAGCTGTGCACCCACCCAGCCTCATCAAATCTTGCAACACTCCATGACGTGGGTACCGTTATCACCCCATTTTACAGATGTGACAGGAGTGTAGCAAGACTGAGAAAGGTCCAAGATCGCCTGGTTAGTCAACACTAGCTCAGGTTGGTCTGTCCCTAATGCCTGGAGGGAGGAGAGCTCTGGCTGCTGCCTGCAATAAGGGCACAGGTGTCTGAGGACCCTGAGAGCGTCCTGTTGACAAGTGTCCCATTCACCTGCCACTGAGATCTGGGCATTGGCGTCCCACCTGGCTCCAGCCCACCGCTCCATCTAGCCCATGGTACAGGGCCAATATTCAGACACAGGGCAAAGGCTGGGGACAAAAAAGACTCTTTGAAAATTAGACAGGACAGAGAAAGAAGTAACGTTTACAGGGTGGGGTGAGGACTGAGTGGAAGCAGAGATGGGGGAAGGCAGGGAGGGGAGTTTAGGTAGACGAGGCGACAGGGGACCTGTCATTTGTCTTATCACCTGTCTTGCTGCCCTTGTGCCTTTTCTCCACTTACCTATCTTGGGTCTTTCTCTGCCTCCCTCTCCTCTCCTTCCAGTCTTCTGTGGTTCCCAGTTGTGCAGCTGCGTGGCCTCGGCCAAAGGACTTGACCCTTCTGAGGTGGCTCAGTCTCCTCACCTGTACAGTGGGGACTTTAGCACCTGGTGCTGCAGGGACCCATCCTGGGAGCGGGGCATGTACTTGTCCTGTTCTCGGGACTTGGCTGACTGTAGTGCTGACAGTCCCCTCTCCTGAGCGGTCAGCCCCTCAGCCCCTGGTTTCCCAGCCCCCAGCACTTCTGCTGTCTCTTCCTTCTCAGGGCTTCTGTCCTTCTTCTTCCTCTTCCTGTGTCTGCCTTCTTCACCCTAAATCTCACTCCCTGTTTCACCAAATGTCCTCTCATCACCTTGTCCCAGGCTCAAGTTCCTCCTTTCCATGTCTCTGGAAGATGCTTCCCTCCTCCTCCTCCTTTTCCTGTCTCGTTCTGCCCTGTCCCAGCCCTGTGTGCCCTGTTTCTCCTTTCTCTGGCCTCTTCCTCATTTTTAGGGAACCTCTGTCCTGTGCCACAGTGTCCTCCCCTTGCCACGGGCTGGAGGGCCAAACAGGGACACTCATGCTCCCTCACAGCGACCTGAGCCCCTGAGGCCCGGCTGAGGGTCCTGAGGACAGGTTCAGGGTCGGGTGGAGGGATAGGACCCGGAGCTCACCTGCCTGGGAAGTGCCCGCAGCCTGTCCGTGCTCAGACAAGGACTGACTCTTTCGAAGATGATTTATAGGCCAATACCTCATTGCACATGGTAATAGCTTGCGCTTAAATAATAATAAGCTTGATTGCCATGCAGTCGTTAGACTTCTTCCCCCATTCAGGTTAACTGACCATTCTGTGCGTGGCTTAGAAGAAGTGGGGGGAGCGAGCTGGGTCATTATCCCAGACCTGAAATGGGAGTTAATTTCTAATGAAGGTATAATTTTATTCCAATGATTTTACATTTAATTAACTAAAGCTACAAGTAATTTGAAATTATACAGTGATGGGGCCTCACTTTAGGGATCACAGAGGGCAGGACAGAGGAGTGAAGGTTGGGGGTGGGGGGCCTGAGGGCCAGGGAGGGGAGGTGGGGGGAGAGGGACAAAAGGAATGGGACCCTGTGTTCCTCAGTGGCTGGGGCTCAGGCCCCCGGCTGGCTCAGGAGGCCAGTTACCTCTTTTTCATTTTTTAATATGATAAATTTTCATGGGTTGGGGTGAGAGAGGGAGAGAAAGAGAAACATTGATCATTTGCCTTCCACATGAGCCCCAGCTGGCCCGAAATCAAACCCACAGCCTTTCTGTGTCCGGAACGATGCTCCAACCCATGGAGCCACGCAGGACAAGGCAAGGCCAGTTGCCTCTTGAACCTCATCTCAACTTTTGTGGGAGGAAGTACCGTTGTTTTACATGATAGACGGGAAAGGAAGGCTCAGAGGAATGGAGTGCATGCTGTGTTTTGGTCAGCCTCTCCCTGTTCTAGAAAAAGCACATCCATTTACCCAGTTCCTCCCCATCTCGCTCCATCCTGTGGGGTGGCCGTGCTGTTCATGGTTCTGACCCCTAGAACTTGGGCAAGAGAGCACCCGGCAGAAAGACCCTTTGATGGCTGAAGGGTAGGATGAGCTTTTCTTTCTTATTTAAGTTAACTTATATTCAGTAAGGGGTACAAATCTGAAGTGGACAGCTGGATGATTTTTTTTTTTTAAAGATTTTATTTATTATTTTTAGAGAGAGGGGAAGGAAGAGAGGCAGAGAGGGAGAGAAACATCAATGTATGGTTGCCTTTCACCTGCCTCCAGCTACAGAGCTGGCTGGAGACCTGGCTTGCAACCTGATTATGTGCCCTGGCTGGGAATCGAACCAGCGACCTTTGGGTTCGCAGGCCGGCACCTTATCCACTATGCCACCAGCCAGGGTGGATGATTCTTTTGCAAATTTATTTATTTTTAGAGAGGGGGAAGGGAGAGAAACATCAATGTATGATTGCCTCTTGTGTGCCCCCAACTAGGGACCTGGCCTACAACCCAGACATGTGCCCCGGACTGGGAATTGAACCGGCGACCCTTTGGTTCCACTCAGCCACACCGGCCAGGGCTGGATGATGAAATTTTACACATATTCACACCCCATGTGACCCTCTCTCCTCCCTCTTCCCACCAGATGCCCCCCAGAGAACGATTCAGGATCTCTGTCACCATTTCTTAAAGTTCTCTTTGGACAGCATGCAGTCATGAAACAGCATGACTTCTTCTGTCTGGCTTCTTTCGCTCAATATTCTTAAAAAATGACCCAAATGGTTGCGTGCCTCAATTTCTGCCCCTCTTCACTCCGTGGAGGATTCCACGGTATGAACTTGCCACATTTCCTTCTCTTCTTGATGGACATTTACATGGTCTCCAGTTTGGGGTCATTCTGGACACTGTTGTTAGGGACATTCTCATGCTCTCTTTGGTGGGGACAAATACTCATTTCTCTTGGGGATATGTCCCAAGTGGACCTTCTCAGTTTTGCCAGTCTCTCTCTGGCTTTAGCACGTGACACCAGCAGTGTTCCAGAGTGGTCATGTGACCACGAGGCCTATCAGCCACTGTCCGCTTTCTCCACCATTTCCCCAACATTTGCTTCCACTATTTCCTTTCTTTTAGCTGTCTGGGTGGAGCTGCAGGGTGTCATTTTAACTTTTCTTGGCGGTTGATGAAGCTGGTGACTTTTCTAGGCTTAGTTACCGTTTGGATATCCTTTTCTGTGATGGCCACCCTGTCCGTGAGCCTGTCTGTGTGTGATCCTGGCCTCAGAGCTCCCTCGGCTCCATGGCCACCTGAGGTCAGGAAGGTGAGAGTCTGGCCTGTACCCTTCTCACTCCAGTCCTAGTCCTGCCATCCCACTGAACAGACAGGAAGGGGTGGCCACACTGCCAGGCAGGGTAGCCTTGGCCTCCATCCAGGGACAGAGCACTGCGGTTGGCCGTCCTCTGCCTCCCGTCTGTGGGGCTGCGTGTGCAGGTTTGCTTTGCCATGTGCACGTGTTGATACCTGTGAGGGGATGCACGTGAAAGGCAGTCCCCACGTCAGAGGCACACGTGTAGCGTCTGAGCTCTCAGGATGTGTTCCGTCCGATTTCCCCCTGGAAACGGGTGTCTGAGGTTGCTGATTAGGAAGTGAAGTATGGGGAGAAGTTGGACCACTGAGCATCCTGGGCCCTTTCCCTGTGCATGTGTCAATGCGTGTGTGTGCGTGTGCGTGCGTGTGCACGGGTGAAGCTAGGGGACAGGGTGTATATCCCACCCTCCTGCAGCTGAGCGTTCGAAATGCTATGATCCTGCCTCCTCCCCTGGCCCCCCCAGTGACTGAACCAGCCAACTGGTGTTTCCATCAAGGCTTCCGCACGGAGGAAGTGGGGGACACCCTTCATCCCTGCCTGCCCCCATCCCACTGGGGTATCCTTGTTTTCAAGACCCTGAGGCCTTGTGTGTGACTCCCAGGTGGTGCCTCCTCTTCCTCCCCTCCTGCCAAGTGCAGTTGGGGGTGAGGATCAGTGGGGGGTGTATATTGGGCGGTGGGTGGGGTGTGGGGCTTCAGCAGAAGCCCCAGATGTCTCCTGTGGAGCCGTGTCCAAAGCAGGTACAGGGCTGGGGACCCCCCGTATTTGCAGAAGCTCTGGGTGGGAGGGCCTCCAGGACACAAGCAGCTGGTGCAGGGAGGGGAGGAGCAAGGGCGACCATGGACCAGGGCCATGGGCCAGGCTCTGGTTTGTACCCCAGCTCTGCCTCCCTGCCTTGGTCACACGTGGCCCGCTGGTCCCAGCCTTTGTTTCCACGTCTGTAGTCAGGGGCTAACCACGCGGTCGGCTCTGCAGGACTGTTGGGAGGCCTTCGGCAGCTAACAGGCTCCCAGCGCTCAGGAGGACAGATCAACCCAGGGCCTCTGTCCAGGGGGAGTGCGTGTGCTCCCCCACACCAGCCTTTAGGGTGGAGGTGTCAACCTGTAATTATCTTTCAGGGCACAGACCCCCATGGCATTTGTGGTGATTTTATGAGCCTGGGAGATTAGTTCCTTAAAGAAGAAACTCGTCCTCCCTGGCTGGCGGGGGACAGCTTGCCAGGGCGAGCTGTGTGCTGAAGTGGCCGTGAACAGTGCTTTATGGGGCCTGTAAAAGCTGCTGACCCCACTCCTATACTTAATGAGATGAGTGGGGCCCGGGCAGCTTCCAATAGCCTGAGCTCCAGCTGAGCCCGGCTGACCTGAGGCAGGACGGGGACGGCCTCATCTCTGCACGAGACGCTGGGTGAGGGGTGCGGAGGAGAGGGCAAGGAGGCTGGCCCCGACCCCCACTCTCACTCCGTGTCTGGGTGCGGGAGGGTTGAACGAAGACCATGCCCGGGGAAGGTGGAGTATGGAGCAGAATCAGACAGACCAGCAGCCTTGAATCAGCTGCCTCTTGACCTGGGCCTCAGTTTCCTCATCTGGGAAGTGGGTGTTCTGATCCACACCTGTGGTTGTCCTGAGGTTGGAGAGAAAGAATGAGGAAAAGAGCATGGTGCCCAGAGCAGGGGCCCCAGCGAGGTCAATGGCCTCAGCACCCACTGGGTGTCCCTTGCTGGATGCCTCAGCCTGGGTTCCTTTTGGGTTTGAGCCCCTGCTCCTCAGGATGTGTGCTTGACCGAGGGGACAGGTAGGCTTGGGGAGCAGGCCTTCATTCTCACTTGAGTTGGTCCCTAGAGCTGGTGCATGGCCGGGAAGCACCCCCTGCCTGCCACGGAGGTGCTTCCTTCAACAGAGCAAGGCTGTGCATGTGAAAAGTAGTGAGGGTGTTAGGGGTGGGGCAGCAGACAGCCCCGATCCAGGCCCCAGGTCATGAGTGATCCCTGGAGGGAGGGGTCCCCTGCGCAGCTTGGGGTACCTCACCGGGGACTGTGTCTCTTTGTTTTCCAACTGGGGACGCCTCTGCCCGGCAGGATGCAGACAGTCCTTCATCCACTCAGCCATGCTCGTGCACCCTTCAGCAAATGACCCTTAGACACTTCCTCATTCCACATTTTCTCTAATCCTCATGACAACCTGTCCAGAAGGTTGGTGCCCTGTTTCTCAGAGGAGGAGACTGAGGTTCAGAGAGGCGGAGCTTCTTGCCTGGGGTCATTGAGCCCAACCCCTGGTCCAGATCTCCAGGCCTGCCTGGCTCTCAGCCCTTTCACAGCCCCTGTGTCCTGGGCGCCCCCTGCAGGTTTGGGCTGGAATAGCAAGGAAGATGGGGTTGGGGGACTCCTGAAGCACTAGGTATCTGCCTTGCTGGCTCTGTCCTTTCAACTCAGTTTGCCTCAGTTTCCCTGTCCAGCACTCCAGGTCTCCATGGTGGCCAGCTCTGGACAGACATGCTGACTCCTTTCCCCGACTCTGTCCTCTCCCCGCCCCTTTCCTGCCTTCATGGACCCTCAAATCCTGCCTCCTGCGTCTAGCCATGCGGTCTTGTGCAAGTCCCTGCTTCCCCGCAGCCTCAGTTTCCTCCTCTGTAAAGTGAAACAGAGGGTCTCCATGCACATAAAGATAAAGGAGACATCTCCCCAGACTCATTCCCCGCCCCTCATGGTTTCAACTATACATCCACACAACCCCCACAACTTCCTGAGGTTTTTTGTTTTTTGTTTTCTTTTAGATCAAAGCCTGAAAAGCCCTCAGACAAATGTGTTGTCTTAATAAGATAGGAGAAATCCCACTTTAGGGGGCTGGCCTTCCTCTCCGTAGCTCTGCTTCTGGGGTGACAGTCCCTCATTCATTTCCCACAGGGCATGTGGAAGGCTCTAGTGACACCCATAGGGGAGCCCCTAGCACAGGGCCGGGCACAGAGCAGGCCTTCAGCCCTGGGGAGTTCCTTTCTTGGATCCCAGCCCAGGCTCAGGCTCCCAGATGGCCCTCTGTTCGGGAAGGGGAGGCCATTTTTGGGGAGGGGGGGTGGCCTCAGGATTCCAGTGTGGCATCTTTGTCAGGCACTGTTCAGTAGCTAGACCTACCCTCCGCTAGGGTCTGCTTAGGAACCGGGGTGGTTCTGGGGCTCCTTTCATAAGAACATCCTTTTTCTTCTGGGCACAAGGCCCTTGGGGGTGTGTGTGTGTGTATACATTTAGAAGGGATAGCAGTGAGGGCAGCCAGTCTCAGGGTCTTCCCCATGTGGCTTGAACCTACCTGCCCTCTCCCAGGCAGGCCTCCTGTGCCGCAGTCTGTAACCCGCAACCACCTGGTTTCCCCAGATGGGACATGGACAATCTGGGACACATCTAGCAGGGCTGACCACCCACCTCCCATGGGGCAGCAGAGCACAGTGTTTTTGGTACCAGGTTGGCCTGAGTGCAAATCCCAGTACCTGCTTCCTAGCTGTGTGACGTTGGGCAAGTTGTTTAACCTCTCTGTGCCTTGACCCACCTGGAATTCATTTCTCACTGACCAGGCAAGTGTGCCTACTGTCCCTACCCACCAGGTGAGGAAATGGTGCTCTGAGCACCTGCTTCTAGAGACCTCTGCTTGGCTACTCACTCCGGGCCTTCTATCCAGGGGCCTGAGGGTTCCACAAAGGGAGGGTCTCTTACCTGGTGGGAAATATACTGGGCAGGCCCGGGGTGGATTGGGGGGTCTGGTCAGGCTGTCCCTTGGAGGCCTGGTGAGCCCTGGCCTCACTAGAGACGCAACTGCACTAGAACTCCAATTAAAGGTAATTCTCCTTTTTCCTACCTTGAAATTTCTATCGATTTCCTCCCTAAATAGCAATTCCTATTGATTCCTTGTCTGTTCAGATTAGTGTCCTCAGCTATGGCCTTCTGTGCATAATATCTTCCCACTCCCACAGAGGCCCCAATAACTCTCCCCAAGGTGACCCTGCCACCACCCGCCTGGCTGGGCCCCATTTCCCCAGCTGGCGTGGGGACCTGTGGTTGGGAAGAGGGCTTGGGTGGGGACCTGGCCTCCCTCTGACAGGCCGTCACCCTTACTTCCACCCCAGATAGTGATTAGGGGAGTGAAGTTAGAGATGTCACTACACTTGGCCTTGGATCCACCTTCTTGGATCCGCCTCTGCCCAGGAACCATCATTAGCCCGCTGCTCAGGTGGGAAGCTGAGACCCACAGAGGCCCCGTTGCCAGGAAACAGCGTCCCATGTGTGAGAAGAGGTGAGGGGCGGTCGGTAGCCCCAGGAGAAAAGCCCCCAGCTCCTCCAGCCTTCCCTGCTCACAGCGGCTCCCAGGAGCTGATTGTTACATGTCCAGGGATTTGCTGAGTTGGAGGACGCATGGCAGCTTGAAATCAGCCATGGTGGGAGAATTTACACCATGTCAAGCGGCAAATGCTACAACCCAGGGCCTCTTTCCCCTCCCCCATCCCAGCTACGGAAGAGAACCAGTTGGGAAGAATTCACCAGCCCAGCATCGGCCAAGACTCATTCTGTTGCTGGTCGTCCATTCCCATCCAGGAGCACCCGGCGGCCCCAGTTTTCCGAGCAGTGGCTTTTCCGTCCCTCCCTGTCTGCCATGCTGCTCTCTGCCTAGGGTGTCCTCCCCTCCCTGGGCTGGGCATGGAGCTTCAGAAGTAAGAAAGACAAGACGCACAGGTCTCGCCCCTATGGAGCTTAGTTAGAGCTGGGCGCTTGGTCTCAGACCCAGCTGGGTCCTTCAGGAGCTTTAATGGTTTGAGCAACTCACCGTATTACTGGGTCTTTAGTGATGGCTCCCTGCAGTGTGTCTGAGGACCCAAACTGTGGCAACCCTGCTGTGGGCCTGATGTCAGCCAGCCGAATACTCTTGACAGCCCCATGGGGAGGTACCGATTCTATCCTTCTTGGGACTATGAGGGAGATGAGCACAGAGAGGCACAGGAATGTACCCAAGGTCACACAGCTGGTAAGTGGAGGAGCAAGGATTTGAACCTGGCTGTGTATCCACTGCACCCATGGAGAGGGGCCATTGGCAGTAATGATACCCGCTCTGTGCCTAGGCAGCACCCCGATTTTCCTCTGGCTCTCCCAGCTAGGGGTCTGGGTCTGACTCTCCTGTGTTCCTAGCGTCCAGTGCGGGGCCAGGCACCGAGGTGGCAAGAGGAACGTTCTGAGCAGTGATTTCTGGTCAGAAGTGCAGAGGGCACCCAGGGCCTCCCCACTCACACCGCCACCCATGGTGCCCACCTCCAACCCCCACCCTACCTTTTATTACAGCCTGGGTTGACTGCTACATGTAATAGCTGCAACCTGCCTCAGTTTCCCTGCCTGTCCTCCTTCCACTGGAACCTGGTAATGACCCCAGCTTATACTGACTAGAGGTAAAGGAAAAATAGGATGGTGGCTTAAAAAAAAGGCTATTTCCTGTGCACCTACTGTGTGTGTGATGTTTGACAGCTGCTGCAGGAGACCTGCCCAACCCAGGGGTCTCCCAAGACCATCAGACCAGGGAACGAATGTGTCTAAGGCTCAAAAAGTCCTCTCCTGGCTGGGTTTTGAGTAGGGCCTGCCAGACATTGTCTTCTGCATCCCTGGTGTCGCAAAATGTGATTTCAAAGGCAAAAGCCCTGGGGTCCCTCTGAATGGAGTTCATAACCTGCTTTGCTGTGTGCTGTATGTATTCTGTGTGACCTGGGTGAGCAGAGTCACTTCCCTGAGCCCCAGCGTCCAACTCTGTAAAAATGGGATTGATCATAACAAACCCGTGGCTGGGGCCAGAACCCAGCATGGTCCAGCTCCTAAGCCTCTTACACTGTATGCTGCACACAGTGTAAGATGGTTGTTTTTCCCTCTTTTCCTGGTGCTATCTGGGCCCCCCATCCCCCTGCCCTGCCTGGTCCCTCCCTCCCAATGGACTGACCTCCCAGGAACTTGGAACTTAGGTCTGATCCCCCGACCTGGTCCAACCTGACACTTACTTGGACCTTTTTCTGCCTTGTGCTGAAGCTTCCCAAACTGACTTTGACCTTAGAAGGTTTCAAATTGCACTCAGT
>PVIW01008606.1:52500-59356 GCA_004026585.1 Noctilio leporinus
CGAGGAGCCCTAAGCTCCTCTTTTCTTAGGAACCCTTGAATCCCAGGCCGCAACTATTTATCAAAGCTCGGCTGATGAAAGGCACCGAGGTGGCATTTCTCAAAGGAAAAATAAATAAATGTAAAAAACCAGTAATTAATAGCAACGTACTGCATTAGACCTTTTCAGTCTGGAGGAAGCTTGGACGTGGGCAGAGGTGCGGGGAGCGGGAGGAGGGCGAGCAGTTGGCAGGCTCTGGGGCCTCCCCCTCCACGCGCGCACCGGGGCGCGCACCTGTGCGCACCGCAGGCGGACGGGCGTGTTCGTTACCAGCCGCACATGCCTCGAGTGCGGGAGAGCACGCAGATGTGCAAAAGGCAGACCCGTGCGACACACATCCACGCGTGCACGTGTGTACACAGGCTTGTGCACACACTTGAGCAGGCCCTCCGTGCACCCAGGCAGGGCTGTGTGCATGTGAGACACACAATGCACACCTGTTCACAGAGGTGCACAGAGCCATGTACGCATGGGCAGGCACAGGGGCCAATCATGGGCCGTGCTGGCCAAGAGTGCATTGGACCCCCCTCACCTCTCGCTGTTCTTCATTTTCTTGAGGTCTCTGTGGGAGCCTTTAGGTTTTTGGGTGTGGGGTGGTTGAGCCCTGATCCTCGGCTGGTTGGGCTGCTTTCCAACTAGGAGGGGGCTGGGGGGATACAGGGTCCTGAGCCGGAGGCTGGAGCCCAGCCAAGCTCCCAGCCCGCAGGCCCAGACTCCTCCACTTCACAACCGAGCAAGGTGTGGGCAGAACGGCTGGCATGTGGTCAGCCACAGGCTCCTCTGTGCCCTGCCCGTACCCCTGCCTCCACCCCCTGAAATCTGCCCTCCCTGGCATGGGTGGTCAGCAGAAAAATTGGATGTCTTTGGGCCAGTGTGGGGAAATAAAGGAGATGACCACGCCCCATAGCTCCTTGGAGTGGAAACCAAGCCTCCCAGTTGGCATATTTTGGTTGGGGGGCAGGGAGGGCATTTGAACCCCCAGGCTGCGCTGTGAGCTGTGGTTCCTCCAGATGGGATGCTGGGGTTGGGGGTGGAGCAGGAGCCATTCACTGACCCGGGAGGGAACGGTTGTGCCGCTTCAAGAAGCAGGTGCCTCTCGAGTGTGGGTTCTGTCCATGTTCTGACAAGGTGGCTACTGGGAGGGGAGCCGCAGGGAAACTGGGGGAGCAGGAGAGTGCAATGCCTCCATCCCAGGGACGCCTCCAACAGGAGTTATTTCATGCCTAGATGATGATGCTAGTCCCCAGCAAGTTGCAACAAATGTGGCTCTTTCCTCAGTTTTTGCAAAGTGCTTTCTCATCTGCCCTCCCCCAGGGTCGGCTTACGACCTCAAAGTCACCCTTAGCAAAGAGGGAGCAGAGTGGGGTGGAAAATGCAGCTCGTCAAGGCAGAGACCTCCTTTGGAGTCTGAGCCCTGTGTGACCCTGAACAAGTCACTTGCCCTCTCTGTTCCCCAGTATTCTCTGGAAAAGGGCAACAGCTGAAGCACCAAAAACTAAAGGGCTATTCTGAGGATTCAATCAGATCATGCAGGGGAAGGGCTGGCCTAGTCCCTGGCCCAGGGCAAGCTCAGTGCAAAGTGGCTTCTGGGACAGTAATCTGTGATTACCTAGCATTTGACACTCACAACCACTCCGGGAGGTGGTGGTGTTAATCCCAGAAGGCAGCACTCCCTCCTGCAGCTTCAGGTTCCTCCTTTGTGAAGTGGGATTAAGCTCACCCAGGTTGAGATCTGTTCCTTCATCCCTGAGTATGGCCCTGCCAGGGACAGAATAGAGGGTGCCTGACCATTGGCACAGAAGCCAAGCAGCATCATTTTCCTGGAAACTGGGAACTTGCACTTGAGTCACAGTCTCTGGCTGGCCTCTGCTGGGTATGTGAAGGTTATGTGGGGCCAAGGCCAGGCCAGGCAGAGAGACGAGTGAAGCAGAAACCCCAAGAGAAGGCAGGCAGTAGGTACCGTGCCATACCCGTGGGGCCCCTCTTCCTCACCTGGTCCAGCTGCCTGTCCCACCACTGGCCGGGCTTTCTACCTCCCTCCCCACGCACGATGTTTCCTTATTACGCTATTTGGGTTGTGCTTCTTGTAATCAAATGATGCCTAAGGATGGCCAAATAGGTTCATGCCTGTGGGCAACTGTGTCAGGCGTCAGGTACCAGGTGAAACCTGGCCCCTGCCTTCTGCCCAGGGAGGCAGAGCTGGAGGCTGTGTGCAATAACCATGGAGTCGGTTGCACCAGGAGCCATGAGGGGACGTGCCAGTAGCTGTGGGGACTGAAATGGGCCTGGTACAGTCCTAGCTGATCAGGCCAGGGCTCTCATGAGCCTTCCAAGGTAAACTCCAGGCCTGGACAATACGTTTGACCCACTGTCAGTCAGTTAACAGCCAAGATGACTTTGGGACGCAGGGTGCCAGCTTTCTCCAGCCCACGAGACTGCCCGCATGCTGGAGCCAAAGAAGCAAGCATCATGGGGTCGTGAGGCTTTGGGCCCTGGGATGTCCTGTACTCAGACCGAATCCTCTACCGCCGGCTCAGCACCTGGGCAAACTAGACACACACTCACTTCACAGCCCACGGGCTACTTGTTTCACTGGCGGAGGGTCAGGCTGTGGCAGCAGTGGAATCTGGTTCGGGACGGGGACACGGCGTAGGTAGCTTCCTGAGCCCCCTGAGGAAGGAGGTCCATAGGAGCATCTGGAGTAGGACCAGGGGCAACACCGGCATTAGCTTCAAAGATGGGGTGACGGTTACTAATACTGCTGCTGATCAGAACAACAGCTCCCCTGCTTTAAACGCCTGTAATGAAGGAGGCAATGCGGGAAGGCTTCGTGCATGTGACCTCCATGGATCCCGACAGAAACTGTAATCCTATTTTATAATTGAGCACACAGAGGTCCAAGGTCACTGTGATAGTCCGGATAATTGTTGAGCAAATCGCCATCCCACTCCCAGCGTGGATGGGGTGCATATTCCCACCGCACCGGTGCTGAGCTCAGTCATGAGACTTGCTTTGGCCAATGGCATGTTAGTGGACATGACACGAGCAGTGGCTTTGAATGGGCTGCATGTTTCACTTGGCTCCTGTTCTGCCATTTTCACGGAAACGTGCCCTGTGCAGCCACTGGTCCCAGGGTGGGAAGAGGCCCATGGTGCAAACTTGAACCTGACCTTCAGCCGGAAGCAGCGTGTCTCACCCAAGTTCTGCCTGGATCAGCTGAACCACAGTCAACCTGCTGAGCCATGTGCATAACAACACGTGTTTCTGCCTGGAAGTGACTGGAAGTGCTTTGTTATGCAGCATCTCTGTGACCACAGCTGATGAAGACACCAGGAGGGGCAAAGCTGGGATGTAAAGTGAGGGGGTTCTGACCAGCAACTGACAACTTAACCCCTATGCTATGCAGTCTGCCGAGTTAGAGAACATGGGTGGGGTTTTTTGCAGAGCACAACGCCCTCTATCACCACATCATGTGACACTGTTACTAATATTTGTTTCATTGTGATGGACCAGGAGCAAGGGCTCTGGAGCCAGACAGGTGTCAGCTGGAATTCCAGTCTACCACCAGCTGGTGGTGCCCCTGGTGCCCTCTCTCTGGTCCTCAGTTTTCTCATCTGTGAAATGGGGCCAGAGGTTGGAGCTCCCCTGCAGGGCCACTGTGAGGAGCAAATGCAATCATTACTGAGGATATTTAGCAACCAAGCAAAGACGTACCCACTGAGCACAGATGCTAGGGAGCCGAGGGGACTGATCCTTGAAGCCTGTGTGAAATGTCTCCAGGGGCACCCCAAGCACTTTGGGAGAACTGGGGGCCATGAGGGTGCAGGATGGGGCCCCACAGAGCCCCTGTCTTCCTTGCCACACTCTCTCCCATTGCCAGTAATGCCCCTTCTCACAATGGAGGCATGACAGTGGCACTCAGCCCATAATAGCAAATAAGACAAAGGGAGGAAGAGAACATCTTGGGGCACCCACTGTTGCCAGGCCCTGAATACACAACCTCATTTTGTCCACACCAAATGCTGGCTGTTAGAATGATTATCCCCATTTAGCAGATGAGGAGACTGAGGCTCAGGGAGGAGAGCCTAGGTCTGCCTGAAGCTGAAGGCTACTCCCTACCTCCCACCGCTTTCCCTGCTGGGGCCTCGGCCCCCTGTGCCCTCAGGCACCACTCACCCCCTCTCTTAATTGTCATTCAACTACTTGTGATATTTTGGTACCAATTAATATTGATTTTACAATTGGTTTACAGAGATGTTGTTTTATTACTAATATATTTAATGTACAAATCAATAAGAACACTTGCTTGGCCCTCTCCCTGGAAGGTAATAAAATCAAATATCTCAGGGGTAAAATGCTATCCGATCGTGAATGGCAAAGCAGAAGCTTAATGTAATAGTTAAAGACCAGGTCCAGGCCTTGGCGGAGCCCACCTGCCCCCCAGCCCCAGCCCAGCTTTCAGGGCTGCCAGGGAGGGGCACCCTGAGCTCCCCTCTGCTGGGGATGCTGAAAGGAGGGTCCTGAGGACTTTTGGGGGTGGGGCTGGGGCTCAGGGAGACAGCCTTTCGCGCCGTTGGGGAGCTGCTCTTGAAGGTCTGCCCTTTCTTCCCCTCTTCTCTCTCTCCTCCCTCCCTCTCTTCCTCTTCCATTCCATCATTCCTTTGTTGATCAAAGCATTTGTTTCTTCTCCTCTTCTTCCATTCATTTCCTCATCCAGTTGTCCCTTTATTATTCATTCACTCATTCATTCAATGACTGGTTCGTTCTTCTGTCCATTCATTTCCTGTTTATTCAATCATTTGGTTGTCCATCCATTCATTCATGTATCTAGTCTTCATTTGTTCATTCATTATTCAGTCAGTCACTCACCAGGTAGGAACTAAGCACTTTTTCTGCCAGGCTGGGTGCTGTGGGTCCAAGTGGCGCTTTGGACTGGGTGCTGGTCCCTGATTGCCTTCTGGGGTCACAGTCAGATGGGGGCCTGGCTCCCTTGTTGCCCTGAGTAACTTGTCCCATCCCCTTCTATTTTGCCTCTGTCCAATGCAAAGGCTGCCGCAGAGGGACACCGTGCACCTTTGTCCCTTGGGGCTCTCCTGTGTTCTGCACTTCTAGAACTTCCCCTGCCCTGAGGTGGGCACTGTGGCCACCTGGTAAGAGAGGAGGCTGGAGGGAGGTGAAGGAGCGAGCTTTTCTTTCTGCAGCTAAGGGCCATGAGAGCTGGACTGGACGCCAGCCCATCTGAGCCCCGGTCTCCTCCTCACCGAGGCAGGGCCATTGTAGTAGAGGCCCCGGAGCCTGGCCTGGGTTCCAGTCTTCTGCGCCCTCCTCTTACAGAGTGGGCCTCCTCACTGTGGTGAGCCCAGGCCTGTGAGGACCTGGCACGTAGTAGGTGCTCATGATGACCTAACGAGGCTGACTCTTCTGGACATATGTTACGGGCCATGACAAGCCCTTTCTGAGACTCCGTGGAAGGAGGCGCAGTGGCTCTGGACGGTGCAGGATTTGGGGGGTGGGGGTCAGAAGAAGTCTGTGCAGCTCTCTAGGACGGGAAATGTCTTAACTCCCATCTCTGTTGTGGTCCCCTAAAGGCCAGCTCTGCCAGGGGACAGGGGCTTCAGCCTGGGAGTGGGGGTGGGGAACTAGAGCCAGGCTCCCCCACTGTGATTTATGGGGGAGCTGGTAATGAAGCTGGCTGGCAGTAAATAATCAGACTTGAAAATTGTACCATTTAATTAACCAAAAATAAATGACCAAGGGCTTTGGGAAGAAAGGAGTCCTGGCCACCCCAGTCAGCTGTTGCTTTGGGCTCAGTGTGGAGCCACTCACTGGCTCCTTGCTCATTCATTCATTCATTGGGCATCATTCATTCCCACTGGGACAGCCCATGTTCCCATGGTGTGTCTTCATGTCCAGAGAGGGGAAGGGGCCAACTGAGAGTCTCACAGGAATCAGAAAGCAACCTGGGACTTGATCCCATGGTTCCTGAGCCAAGGGTTGCAGTCCACAGTCTTCTCATTCAGACCCATCCTCTTTTCCGGTCTGTCTTTCTAGGTCCTCCTATTGCCCTCCTCCTACCAGAAGGCCTCCTGGGCTGCCATTGCCCAAGGAGCCACCGAGTGGCTCCAGGTATTGAGCAGCTGGGGCTAAGCTGGGTCCCAAGCCTTCTCTGCTTTTCACTCTGGGTGGTGAATCATTTCCATTCAAAGACATCAGTGGGCATCACCCACCTCATGTCTCCATCTCTACTGACTCCTTTGGTGGTGGGGAGAGCGTCACGGGGGAATGCGAGGGCTGACCGCAGGGTAAAACAGAGCCGTGTCACACTTTCTGGGCTGACAACCTGGAGAGAGCCAGCTTTTCCTTTCCTTTTCCTTGTTTTTCAGGAGCCAGCCCCTGACTTTCAATCCCTGTCCTGTGCCTTTGGTGTAATGGGTGCATGCCAGACAGTTCATGGAGAAAGAAGGAGAAAGAAGGAGAAAGCAGGAATAGAGGGGAGGGAGAACCAGGAATATCCCAGTGCCCTGTTCTTGTTGTGGTTTTCTTTTCTCTCTCGCTCCCTCCCTCCCTCCCTCCCTCCCTCCCTCCCTCCCTTCCTTCCTTTCTTTTCTTTTCTTTTCCTTTCCCCTCCTTCCCTTTCCTTTCCTTTCCTTCCCTTCCCTTCTTCCCTCTTTCTTTCTTTCTCTCTCTCTCTCTTTCTTTCTTTCTTTCTTTCTTTCTTTCTTTCTTTCTTTCTTTCTTTCCTTCCTTCCTTCCTTCCTTCCTTCCTTCCTTCCTTCCTTCCTTCCTTCCTTCCTTCCTTCCTTCCTTCCTTCTTCTT
>PVIW01008607.1:0-59320 GCA_004026585.1 Noctilio leporinus
GGGTTTCCTTAAAAAACTAAAAATGGAACTGCCTTTTGATCCAGCAATTCCACTACTTGGACTATACCCAAAGAATCCTGAAACACCAATTCATAAGAACCTATGCACACCTATGTTCATAGCGGCACTATTTACAATAGCCAAGTGTTGGAAACAGCCTAAGTGCCCATCAGTGGATGATTGGATCAAAAAACTTTGGGACATTTACACAATGGAATTCTATATTGCAGAAAGAAAGAAGGAACTCCTACCCTTTGCAACAACATGGATGGAACTGGAGAGTATTATGCTTAGTGAAATAAGCCAGTCAGTGAAGGACAAATATCATATGATCTCACCCATTATGGGACAATAATGAGCAAAACTGACAACAAGCAAAACAGAACCAAGTATATGAATACAAGGGATAGGCCTTCAGTGGTCAGGGGGAACAGGGTTGGGGGGAGCGGGTAGGTAGAGGCAAAGAAGGGGAGCAGCTTAGACAAGAACCTAGTATGGGGGAACCATGGACATGGACAACAGGTGGGATTGACTTTGGGGGGAATGGGTGGGTGTGGAGGGGGACAGAGGGGAGCAAAAAGGGGATGGATGTAATACAACAACAATAAAATTTTTTTTAAAAATTAAAAAAAAAAGAATATATTAGGATAATTCTGACTAAAGAAATACAGTAGACATGGTGGAATGCTTTATTCCTTACCTTTGAAATCTCCCTTATTTCTGGACTATTATACAACACATATCTACATTTGTACATTCAAACTGCTATTATAAACATTTGTTTAAAGAAAATGTCTTAAACCTGGCAATTTCTCATTTTGCTATAAGATATTTTGATTGTAAAATATCAATTGTATAAAATTATCTTATTGAGTGTTTTAGTTAAATCACTTAAGGACTTAAACCCATCTAAAAGTTTAGACAAATTGCTGGTGTTTTATGTTTGTTTTAGGATCTCAGAGTGAGTGCTATTAATAGTCTAGCTTAAATATGCACACAAAAATAGCCACCATATTTAATAATTAAAAACAACTGGTTAATAA
Source organism: Noctilio leporinus (assembly GCA_004026585.1). Classification (NCBI taxonomy): domain Eukaryota; kingdom Metazoa; phylum Chordata; class Mammalia; order Chiroptera; family Noctilionidae; genus Noctilio; species Noctilio leporinus. The sequence continues at coordinate 1,044 of PVIW01008607.1, forward strand.
ATTATCTGTGTACATTACAGATATATACACATATATTATGTATATATTGTATATATACACACATACTATACAGTTTAAATATAAATATACAGTTTAAAATAAAAGAAAAAACCTTAAGCAAAATCTACTAATTATATGTTCAAGGATAGATGATGAACAACCTGGAACAATAACCTAAAAACATGTACAATTTAAAAGGAGGCACAACAACAGAGAATGAATATCAAATATTTTAGCTTCTAACTTTAATATGATCTAATAAAATATGCAACTGCCTTTTGATCCAGTGATTCCACTGCTAGAATTATACCTGAAGAACCCTGAAACACCAATTCAGAAGAAACCTATGCACCCTATGTTCATAGCAATGCTATTTACAATAGCCAAGTGCTGGAAACAGCCTAAGTGCCCATCAGTGGATGAATGGATCAAAAACTTGTGGTACATTTACACAATGGAATACTACACAGCAGAAAGAAAGAAGAAACTCCTAACTTTTGCAACAAAATGGATGACACTGAGAGTATTACGCTTAGTGAAATAAGCCAGGCAGTGAAAGGCAAATACCATATGATCTCACCCATTACAGGAATCTAATAAACCAAACAAACCAGTGAGCAAAATAGGACAAGAAGCATGAAGACAAGGAATAGGCTAACAGCAACCAGAGGAAAGGGGTGAGGAGGGGAAAACTAGTATAAATGACCCCTGGACATGGACTATAGTGTGGAGGTTGACTATGGAGAGAGGAAAGATTAGTGGACAGAAGAGAACAATGGCAGAAAATAAGACAACTGTAATAGAACAATAAAAAAGAATAAAATAAAACAAGCACTGTGATATTAGTAAAAATAGTATGTCAAGGCCCTTTTTGCTACTATAAATGCAAAAATTGTAAGAGTAAGTCAGGTCCTATCTGTTTTACATGCCATGTGGAGCATGATTTGTTTTCTTCTTTTCCTGGTGTGGGGCCTTCAGAAGGCTGCTGTAACAGTATTAATGAACAATGCCTTCTACTTCTATGGAAGGAGTATTATATGACATTTCACCTTCAGACCAATTTAATATGTGAGGTATTGATCATATGACAAAAAAAGACATAACAGAGAATTAGGAATATACATAGATAAATGATTAAAATGATCTCATTCATGAGAGGACAACGAAGAGCAAAGAAAAAAGAATCCTTGCTCTCAAGGACAAAAAAATATAACATCATCTCAATAGAAAGGTATGCTTCCTGCCATCTCAAAGAAAATATTCAGTAATGAGAACCAGATAGAGGAATCCAAGCTACTCGTTTTTATAGTCAGCTCTGTCATTGACCCATAGTCCAATCACCCCACTCTGGATATTAGTGTAAAAATAAAAAAAAATCTCTAAAATGCACACCATGTAATAATACCAGCCTAAGAGGAATGTTGCCAGACTCAATTAATGCTTGTAAAAGCACTCATGATTTTAACAAACAAATGCTATATAACAGCAAAGTATCTATTACTATTCCATCATCTCTTCAACCAAAATAAGTTTTGGCCTCCTGGTCCTGCTGGCAGCAAAATAAACCTGACATCATTCTTCTAAGCCCAACTGGCAGACCAGCTGTGCCATTATCCCTGGGAAGAGTGGTCACGCAAGGTAATACCCGAATTTCATGCCTATAACCAGGCCAAAATTACCCCTTTGGAACAGAGATCAGCCCCTGAGAATGTAGAGCTGAGAAGACCTGCTGAGTTCGCCAGACCAGTCATGGTGAGGGACATTTTAGTCTGATAATAGCCTTAAACTACTCATATCAACTTGGTGCCTGAGACTCAGGGAAAAAGCAGCTATTTTCTATGTGAACATTCACCAAAAATATTAACACAGCTGCCTTAGTCTTGATTTTCTCTCCTTGTTTTATGGAATATTAAGGTCATGACTATAAATATAGATAAAATTTATATAAAACACCAAGTTAAGTGGAAAACATTTTATATAGTCTAAAGTACATTTACTTTTTTTTCTTATTTACAGATCTTAGAAATATAAAATCCAGGCCCCAGGCCATTGACAGTTTAATAAACAACCATATAGTTGTGTATTTTCAGGTATAAAATATACTAGTGATAAGGAGCTGGTAATTCAGTGTATTACTTACAGCAGCGCTTTGGTACCATTTTTCCATATGCTTGATTTATGAAAACAAACAGTTTTCAAAGGGAAGATTCATCATCTTACACAAAGTTAACCTTTAACAAAATTTTTTTAATGTTTTCTATTCCAGGAGGAAAATAGAATTTATTAGGGCTTTGTAAATATGGATTATGAGGGGGAAAAAACTAATTCCATAATCCCTGTGCTCAAATAACTGCTTGTTGATTATTCTAAGTAGAACAGGGTCAAGTTTAGTAAAAGGTACATTCTTCCCATCCCCATGGCTCTTTCTCCCAAAATATTATCATTTGTAATAGTTTCCTAAATTTTCTTCCAGAAAAAAATGTTTTATACACATTATCAGTACATATATATGTGTGTATACAAGGTCTGTCTGGAAAAAGTCCAGCCATTCTTAATATAACGAGAACAGTTTGCACATCAATGTAACCTGGCAGCCAAGAAGAATGGACTGTAATGCACATGTGTGAACAACTACTTCATTGTACTAGTCTGTGGGGCAATAGATACCATTGAGGGAGCATGTGTACTGTGTGGCCATCACATTCAAAATGACTGAGTAGAGCAATGAAGCTGCATCAGATTGTGTGTTAAGTTTGAACACTCCTCCACAGAAACTATCCAGATGATTCAGAAGGTTTTCAGGAACAATGCAATGAGTACAGTGCAAGGAAAAGTGTGGCACAAACGTTTCAAAAATGGTAGAGAATCTGTTGAAAATGATCCATGTTCTGGAAGGCCTGCAACAAGCACAACAACTGAGAATGTTAAACGTGTAAGAACTGCAATCAGCAAAGATCAGCGACTGGCAGTGTAAGAACCAGAAGCCGACCTAGAAGATTTTAAAACTACCATGTCCAAGATTTTGATGCAGGATCTTGACATGAAATGTGCTGTTGCATAATTAGTTCTACCAGAGTGGAAGGAATATACTGTGGGGCAGCTGATGGCAATTCCAACAAAGGATGTTATGTTGCAAAGTGTTTTGAACAGTGGAAGAAACACTGGGGGACCTATGTGAGGACCCAAGATGCCTACTTTGGGGCATCATTATCCTGTGTACAATGTTTCTTACATCTTGTATCATCTTCAATTACTGTCTATTTTGCATATTACATGGCTGGATAGTTTCTATACATGATATATATATGTGTGTGTGTGTGCGCGCACGCGCACGCATGTGTAATCTGCCTAGAAAATGTTCAACCATTGTTAATATAAGCAAAATGGTTTCTGTGACATCTATGCAACTTGGCAGCCAAGGAGAGTGCACTGGAATGCACATGCGTGAACAATGATGACTTCACTGTACTAGTCAGTGGGGGCAGTAGACACTGTTGAGTGACCATGTATCCTGGGTGGCCACTGCATTCAAAATGATTGAGAGAGTAGAGCAACAAATCTGGGGCACTCTCTTGCATCAATGTTTCTACCCCTCTCTTTCTCCCTGCCTTCCCCTCCTGTACAAAAGACAAAAAAGATTTCTCAAAAATTGGAGCCCTGATAGTAAACTCCAGTCCCCTGGACAGCTTCATGTCTTCTGTCCCCTGTAAAATTCACTGCTAATGTGTAAGATTTCCTCCATCTGTTGTTTACCTCTAGACCTTGATGATAATGACAGGATCATCAACTATGGCCATTTGCTTCTATCTACCCACATACTGACCACCCTTCCCATGGCTGACTTCTAAAATTGTGCTAGCAAGCAATAAAATGAACGTCAGCATGACAGGAAAGCAATTTTGATATTTTTACCATAAATGTTATAAAAATTCATGTTCATCTCCTGGTAATTCAGTTTCTTTTCTTTTCTTTTTTTGTTTTTTTTTTTCAACTTGAATACACCAAAGACATAATCATTCTCTGAACCACTGGAGTGCCATTTAGTTAATTATCAATGTGGCGGAATAAACTGTAGTCCGTGACAGAAAACAACAAAAGCACACCTTAAAATGCCAAGTTGTTCCTTCAGAAAAAAATTCCCAGCAGGAAAACATGGCTAATCAACATAAAAACTAAAATTATTTCATATGCCTACATTGATGCTTGAGTGCCAGATGAATGTCTGCCTTTCTGAATGAAACTTCAAGCATCCAAATGGCATTTACTCACTCTAGTCAGAGATACTCAGGGACTTCATCTGTTACTGATGCCTTTGTTAACCCACCATCTCCCAAACCTCCCTGCCAGGGACTCCCCCTTGTTGTGTTCTTCCCCATTCCTAGGGACAAGCCTTGGTCTATTAAAAGACTGATACCACTTGGTGTGGAGAGTGGCAGGAAACTTGTCTGAGCCTTATTCTGCAGTCCCTCTCTGGTGTCCCTGGGGAGGTGTGCCAACAGCCCTGTATTCTTGGCTCTTCCATACTTATCTGGATAATTTGGAAGCTGCTGAACCAGTTCTTGATCAGGTACCAGAGGAGGAAGAAAGAGGACACTGTGCCCTAACTTACTTTTTTCCACTCTGTCTTTCTTCCCATATCTGCAGGTGGGAAGGGGCAAGCTTTTCTTATACTTTTCCTCCCCATATACTTGGGACTTCCTCTTCACCAGGCAAAAGGATGACTGTAGGGTTTTCCCTTCACTCCAGAGCATATTCTCCATTGTCCCAATCCCTGCATCACTTTACTCAAAATTATTGTTCTTTAGGATGTGGACAGAAGGAGAATAAAGCTTAGTATTATAATAAGGGAACTAAACTGGGATAATGTTTCATATTATACCCATTGTAAACATACTTACTATTACTAACAAGGAAAAGAATTACCACATATGAAAAGAAGCTAGATGTCTAGTCAGCAAGTACCTCTAGTATTTATTTGCAGTTCTTGGTTTTTATCTTACTGAGGATTTATTTTACCTTGAAGGTTTGGGAAAATGCCACTTCACAGAGAGTTTTCAGAAAAAAAATGTCTTCCTTGGCCTAATATATTCCAAGTATTGTCAGGTGTTCCAATGTGAATTACTGACTATTGTACTAAATCATTTTCTGTGGATTCATGAGCTCTACCGTCCACCTTATCCTTCATACACACTAATCAGATACTTCTTTGAAAGTTGCATTGAAATAATGTTGAAATGAGGTGGATTAAAAGCATTAGATAAAGAACAGGGCTTAGGAAAAACAAACCTCTAATTATTCTCCTCTGCATTAAGTGCCTAGCTCTATGAATTGCAAAGTTTCCTACCAATATACTTACAGTTTGATCAACTATAGGCACATAGGAACTATCTCAGTGATCCAGGGAAATACAATTATTATGAAATTGAAGTCCAGGTTGTGGCTACAGCACCAAGGCAATTATTACCCTTCCAGTTCCCTCTGTCTCCAGGCTGTATAACACTAGTACATCACACAGTATAAGGACACTTTAGGCAGCTAAAGTAAGTCACTCCTGAGCTTTAGAACTAAGACTAGGTTTGAGTAAGGGGGAGCTCCAGGTTTACTAGTGTGTCTACAATACTCTCAATTTCCAGTGATACCAATGAGACATCAGAACTGAATGAAAGAAAGAAAGGATTTAACTTATTGCTGACAGACATTAGTTGAGTTCTTTCTCAATATCATTGTTTGGAGATCAGAAACTAAATTCAAGTGATGATGAAGTCTTTAGTACTTATTTTTTTTTTTATCTTGTAGAAAATATTTTGTGTCTATCTATCTATATATAGATATCTACCTATCTATATATGTCATTGAGAAAATAGCAAAGAAATGGGAGGGAGCACATTCACTTTCTCATTGCTTCCAAAATATAGGTAAATGGTCAGACAAAAATATATACTCAGTTCTGCCCACGTATATCATAGCCACATACATTATTACATGCACATATATCCTTTAAGAGAATAAAGGAAATCATTCAAAATGGTTAGCTGGTAACAATTTAGGCCTCCAAAATCATATAATTCCATGGAACAAAAAGCACAGAACTTGTGAAATTAAAAAGAAAGATGTTTAGCCCTGGCTGGTAGCACTGTGGATAAAGGCGCTGGCCTGTGAACCCAAAGGTCGCAGGTTCAATTCCCAACCAGGGCACATAATTAGGCTGCAAACCAGGTCTCCAGTCAGGTCTGTGGCTGTGAGGCAGGTGAAACACAACCATACATTGATGTTTCTCTCCCTCTCTGCCTCTCTCCCTTCCCCTCTTTCTAAAAATAATGAAATAAAATCTTTAAAAAAAAAAAAGAAAGATGTCTGCAAGGTTAGGCTGGTCTGGACTTTTGTCAGGTCAGGTAATTGGGCCATCTCCCCAAAGTCTAAGGAAAATATTTTACGTCCAGAAAATTCTGGAAAATTATATAAAAAACATTTCTCCTTGCTAAAATATTTTAAAAATTCAAATAGTTGCTTTTTCAAATTGTAACTTGCAACTCATTGACTAATACAACTCACACAGATTTGAATGAATACATCACTGAGAGACAACCAAGCCTGGGGTTTGAGATTGTGGATTCTGGAGCAAATCACAATTTAGGTGACCCTAGAAGAGTTATTTAACCTCCCTGTGCCTCAGTTTTGGAATAATAATAGTGACTAACTCAAATGGTTTTAAGGCTTAAAGGACATGGAAAGCTCTCAACATAGTAACCAGTGCTGTAACTACTCCATAAATGTTTGTCAACTAAATAAATATTGCACTAAAGCACAAAATGTATCCTTGGTTTTCAAGGTCAAACAGTACTAGCTCCTTAAACAGCCTGCTAGATTTAACAGCAGGAGACAAACAGCTTTCAGGACAAATTGAGATAAATGAGAAAAACAAGATATTTTTGTTCCCATCATATCCTGGTATTTAGCACATGTGGGCTTTTGAATCAAAACAGTACATTTCACTCTAGAATTCTATTTTTCATTTTGTGTTTTGCTCCTTATCCTTTATTCAGAGTCTTTTTTTTTTTCCTTTGGTCCCCAGGAAATTTCAAGTTTGGTTCAGTACTGACCTCATAGGTATAAAAATGAGAACATTAACTCCTTTTAGTTTTCTAATACTGGAGATGTGTAGGTTGGCCATTTAAATGTCAAATGTATTCCTCTACAACCTGATATAATAACAATTAGGTATCACAATATATAAAAGAATGACTGGATTCTTCAATAACCTCAGAATAAAATCAGGACCAGTAGGGGAGGCAGGCAGAATAGTTAATTATCATTAGAAAGTTGCTAGGGTCTGACAGTACTTGAAATTGACCTTCGTGATGGCAAGGGCATTGGGAAATACTTAGCTATCAAAATATCTATCCATTGATTATCACTTACTCAAAATTTTACCATTATAGAACATGTATTTGTATAATACAAATACTTTATACTTTAGGAATATCCAGTTTTTTCTTCAGGTGGTATACAAATACAAAGACATCATTAACGCAAACATTCCACTGTGACTTCTCCAAAGCCCCTAACCACAATTTGTCGCTTTATCACCTACTTTTCCATAGTAGTCAACACATAGCACAAAGAAAACACATCATATAATATAATGCTTAGTTATTCATGTGTCTTCCTTTTCTATCATAAAGTTCTTGGGAATGTCATGCCTTAATACCTTTGAATGAATTTCACTGAGGACAGTGGCTATCACACACACAACATTCAAAATTGGTGCCCAGTGGATAAGGGACCTACTTGGCAGCATCCCTTTCACAAAAGTCCTACGATCACTCCAATTACATCAAAAATTACTAAAAGACTTCACTAGTATATAGTACTTAATGAAATACTAAAATTGTCCTTGTCACAATATAACATCAATTACAAAGCAAAATCTACCTCCTTTCTCAAATCCTACAGAGCTAAAATTTTTATTTGATTTGGATAACCTTCAAACTTTTATCCCTGGATTTATTTTACTGTTAGTGTACAGAAACGCGGATTCAAGAAAAACACAAATCCTCAGAGAGGATTTATTTATTAATATAGGATAGAAGCACAAACCACAACTCAGTCTTTAGTTCCAGAAACCCCTATAAAGAGACATCACAATCACAAGGTTCTAATTTGTTCGTATCTTTTTTTAAATATCCCAGAGAGGTAAATTACTTATTGAAATAAAAAGTTCATTCTATAAATATTTTCTAAAATTTACTTTATGCATTATTCTAGGTGCTAGAGATACAGATTCTCACCCTCTTGAAAATTATTCTCTAGTGAAGGAAGACAGTGGGTGGATAGATGGATGGATGGATAAGTGGATGGGTGAATTATTTTTTTTAAATGAACAAATAAAAACATCAGAAATGCATAATATCACATAGAATATTAAACAAGTAATGCAACAGAATTATTGAGTGACTGCTTTATATTGGGTGTTAGAGAAGTCCTTTCTATGGATGTGATATGTATGACAATGCAGGGTCAACTATGAGAAAATGAGGGAGAGGAGCTGAACTAGGCCAAACATGAAGGTTGATATATTTGAAGATTTGGTAATAATGGCTTAGGCTATTTTCATCTATCTTCAACATCAACAATGTTGATGCCCAAACATCAAACAAAAACTACAAAGCTACATATGTATTTATGTATGTATATTTATATAGGTGTGTGTAGTCTGTCCCGAAGGTACAGAGCCATGTATTATGAAAAAAAAAAAAGACATTCATTAAAGAAGATACAAGTACGAGGAGCATTGCACATAGAATAATGATGCCTCAGTCCCTTTCAAAGTGGGCACCTTTGGACCTCACACAGTTCTCCCAGTTGCCATCTTGCTGCACCACAGGTACAGACTTCTAAGCTATACATTCCAGGGATGAGCTTTAATGTAGGGTCCTTGAGAATTCAAAGGGCTAAGCCCCGGCTGATGGCTCAGTGGAAAGATGCCATCCTGTGAACCCAGAGGTCTCTGGTTCGATTCCTAGTCAGGGCACATAACCAGGTTATAAGCCAGGTCTCCAGCCAGGTCTGTAGCTGGAGGCAGGTGAAAGGCAACCATACATTGATGTTTCTCTCCCTCTCTGCTTCCCTCCCTTCCCCTCTCTCTAAAAATAATAAATAAAATCTTAAAAAAAAAAAAAAAAAAAAAAAAAGAATTCAAAGGGCCAATTGGTCAGGCAAGTGAAAGTCTTCCAGTGGAGCTGAATTGGAAAGGAAAATAAATAATGTTGTAAGATGTGTTAAAAATAGCTCAATGAGGTTAGATCACATAAGGCCTTATAAGCCATGGTTAGAAATTTTGATTTTATGATATACACCCTGTGAAATCATGGCATGTCTTGAGCAGGACAAGACATGGTAGACTGAAAGGATTAATCTTGCTACCAGGTAGGAAACAAAAGCAGAAACAGAGAGATCAGTTGGAGGACTACAGCAGTAAAATTGGCAAGACATGATGGTGACTTAGATTATGATGGTAGTGGTTCAAAATGAAGATAACAGCCCTCAGGATATGTTTTGTAGGTAGAGTCCTCAGACTTAATGATAGATCAGTATGTGATGAAGGAAAGTGGGGGGCTCAAATATAAATTCTAGGTTTTCACCTGTTTGATGCTGTTGCCATTTAGTGATATGGGAAAGAGTAAGGAAGAACAGATTTGGGGAGAGGGGACATTCTCACCCTATCAAAGAACTAGGGGGCTGTTAAGTTCTCCTATTGTTCAAATGCACAGGTATGAGTAGAAGCAGAGACATAAAGGAAAGCAGCCATATATAACCAAATCATTTAGTATACCCGTCATGTCAACTAAAACCTACCACATTTAAATACATAATGAAAACAGCTCCAACACTACCAGCTGAACATACTGACAATGAATCCAATAATTTACCAAAAGATTTAAGAATATTTATCATAGGATATTCACTGGAGATTAGGACTGGTGAGGTCTAAAGAATTATTTTGTTTGGCTTGTGCTATATTATTTTTAAATTAAAAATAATTGTAATTATTTGACAATTAAAATGTAATATTCAGACATAGAATTCTTTAGAATTCCACATATTATTTCTAAGAAAACAGGGAAATCTGGGAGTTTCCTAAAGCCTCTATTTCTACAACACCTTTGGCTTACCACAGGAAAGACTTTAGGTAAAAGAAAGTTTAAAAACCAAGCAACTTCCGGTCAAGATGGAGGCATAAACATATACTCTTCACCTCTTCACCAACCATAGAAAGAATTACAATCATATTTCAAAACTAATAACACCCAGGACCATGAAAAATTTAGCTGTATGGAAGTACAACAATCAAGGATTCAAGGAAGTCACAATCACCCCGATAGGTAGGTGGGGCAGGGTTACAGAGATGAGCAGATAGGTGGTGTGGTGTGAAGAGGCAGCACAGCAGTGGTGGATTAGAGGATCCCACATTCATGAGTGGTAGATAAAATTTGGGCCCTTGCTGGGGGCATAGTGGATAAGGCACCAGCCTGCAAACCCAAAAATCGCTGGTTTGATTCCCCAGCCAGGGCCATAACCAGGTTGCAAGCCAGGTCTCCAGCCAAGTCCATGGCTGGAGGCAGGTGAAAGGCAATCATATATTGTCTTTCTCCCTCTCTGCCTCCTTCCCTTCCCCTTTCTCTTAAAATAATAAATAAAATCTTCTTTTAAAAATTGAGAGGGATACTTTAAGAGCAAGTGATCCCAGCCCAAAGCCAGACCACAGAGCCTGGGTTCTAGCTTTGGAAAGATAAATCCCCCTTACCTTTGGCTATATAAAACAGTGGGGGTTATGGAAGAATCTGCCAAATTTTTGCTACCTAAAGGCCCTGCAGGAACTTAGAATATATGCAAACTCACCCCCTTTGGGTTTCACCATCAGGGCAGTAACTGGAAGGGCACCAGTCACATATGGAAATGGGTGAAGTGACTAGAAATGGGGTGAGTACCAGGCAAACCTCCAGAAGCCAGGCATTGCCACTGTCCCCTCTCTGAGTCTGCTCCCAACCCACACAGAGCCACAAAGCAGTAAAAGGGGGTACCCTGCCCTGCTAATTATCTAAGCCTCAGCCCCAAACAATTTATAGGTGTCTTTTCTACATAGGCCCACACTACTAAACTAGGGAGTAAAAGTAGCTCTACCCTACATAGAGAAGTAAACACAAGGTGGCTGCCAAATTGAGGAGACAAAGAAATATGGCCCAAATGAAAGAACAGACAAAAAACCCAGAAAACTAACTAAATAAAACAAAGATAGCCAACCTATCAGATACAGAGTTAAAAACACTGGTGATGAGAATGCTCAGAGAACTCACTTACTATTGCAAAAACATAAAGGAAGAAATTAAGATTACACTAAGAGAAATTTAAAAAATCCACAGTGAGCCAATAGTATAGGAAAGGAAGCCAGGATCCAAGTCAATGATTTAGAACATAAGAAAGAAATAAACATTCAACAAGAACAGAAAGAAAATACAATAATTCAAAAAAATTGAGGATAGGCTTAGGAATCTCTGGGACATCTCTAAAAGTGCCAACATCTGAATCATAGGAATGTTAGAAGGAGAAAAGGAAGAGCAAGAAGCTGAAAACTTACTTGAAAAAAATAATGAAAGAGAACTTCCCTAATTTGGTGAAAGAAATGGACATATAAGTCCAGGTAGCACAGAGTCCCAAACAAGCTGGATTCAAAGAAGAATCCACCAAGGCACATCATAATTAAAATGCCAAAGGTTAAAGATAAAGAGAACCTAAAAGCAGCAAGAGAAAAGCAGAGTTGCCTACAAAGGGGTTCCTATAAGACTATCAGCTGATTTCTCAAAAGAAACTTTGGGATGGGGAGGAGGACAGAGGGGAGCAAAAAGGGGATGGATGTAATACAACAACAATAAGTTTTTTTTAAAAAAAAATGAAAAAAAATTAGCTTTGGAGACAAGAAGGGACTGGCAACAAGTATTCAAAGTGATGAAAAGCAAGGACCTACAACCTAGATTACTCTATCCAGCAAAGCTATCATTGAGAATGGAAAGGCAGATAAAGTGCTTCCCAGATAAGATAAAGCTAAAGGAATTCATTATCACCAAGCCATTATTACATAAAATGGTAAAGGTATTGATTTAAGAAAAAGAAGATGAAAATGGTGAACATTAAAAAGACAACATTTACAGCTATCAACAACTGAATCTAAAAAAATTAAAAACTAAGCAAACTACCAGAACAAGAACAGAAGGATTATAGGTATGGTGATCATACAGAAGGTTATCATCTTGGAGGGGAATGGGGAGAACACGGGAAATGATGCAGGGATTAAGAAGCATCATTGGTAGGAACAAAATAGAAAGGAGATGTTAACACACTGTTGACTGGCAATTTAATTTTATCCAAAATCTATCCCATGTTACTGGCTATTTTTCCACAATTGAATATAAAAGTGAAATAATCTAAATAAATTTCAATATACTTTACTTACACATAATGTGTTGAAATGAAGCTTTGTACTTATCCTCTATATAACTTTCAATGGTGTTTTTTAGTATGATAAACTTTATAGTGTTGACCTGCGTGCAATGGTACAACACAGGTTTTGCACTTTTCTTCTGAAGAGCATATTCTACGTGTTCTAGTGAGATTCTTCTTCATGCCAGTGACTAATTTTTATCAAATATGGTCTTTTAGTTTTCCTGAAAGTCTGAAAGGTGTATCTTTGTAAGGAGCTCTTTTAGAAGTACCGGAAGAAGTGCCAGGTTCTGTGCTACATTCATTTGAATCAGTTATCTATTCCCTTGCAACTCTGAGTAGAAATTGTTTGTATCTCATTTTATTTTGTAAGTTATAGTTAGAGTAAATTTTGGATGCATTAAATAAAGCATAACTGATCAAAATGATGCTACTTTTTATACCATTTTAAACATTTTTGTAAAATACTGCTGTTCACCAAATACTGATCTGCTCGATCAACCCCTTTAATGAATTTGTTGTAATCTAGTATACATACAGGTTTAGCTATGCCATCCGTAGAATTTTTCTTTTACTTTCCAATGAATTTTATATAAGTTCCTGAAGAGTTGAGATCATACCAACTAGCCTTTTGTCCTTCCATGTGATAAGAAGAATGTGTTCTTTCTGTAAGAATGTCATTTCCTCTCTCTGATGAGCCTCTGATTTTTCTTTTAGTTCTTTGGCAAGTCACTGTTCTCCCTTATAGTACCACACACCAGTGTTTTCTTTTCCAATAATATTTCAGCAGTAAACACACTGTTATATTAATTATTGTGGTAAACATGATGCCAAGAATAAAGATACAGCTCTAAGATGGAGAATGTAGTTTCTTGTAACTTTTTGCCTTCACTGGAATAGACTGCAAAATTGCCAATGTAGCCAGTCTCACTTTCACAAAACATTCTCAATGAAATTTCATATTTTCTTATCTATTCCAGATAATATGTTTGAAGCTGATACACCCTCTATATGGTATGACTGCTTTATTTAGAGATAACTCCTATTTAGGTCTATACAGAGACTGAAATTTTGGAATAAAGTAATCCATAAAAGGCCCAATTTTATAAAGTCATCTTCATTAGATGTAGCTTGTGAATTATCACTGAAATTTAAAAAAAGGTAAGGATTTGCTCAAATCTCATTCTGATCATAGTTTTAAGAAATATGGGTGCTTTAATCAAAGTGTCTGTTGACCAGTAATCTCCCCAATGTAATTATTTTGCTTGTTCCATCAATATCAATAAACCAAGAAACTTCATATTACTAGTGGTAACTTCCCTCCATGGTAAAAGTTGTAATAGGTGTTTCATAAAGTTTTTCCATTTGTTGATAGTATAAATTGGCTCGAGAAACAATTAGATTTTTAAAAATCATTACAAAAAAGTAAATCCATCACTTTGTTAATATTCATGGGTCACTAAATTTAACAGTTACACCAAAAATATTTGTATAATCTTCTAAGGTTGGTGTAATTAACCTTTTTGTCCACTCTTCTTCAAAATCACTTTCACTATCAGATTCTATCACATTTCTTTTTTTTTTTCTTTTTGGTCTATCACATTTCTTTTTTGCCATTTTGGTGACCTAATATCAGATTCAAAACTATCTTCCAACAGACTATCATCTTCCACATCACTGCTATATACCTCAAAGTCACTGGGGCAATCAGAAAAATTGTCTGCATGTAATTCATTGAAAAATTCTTGACCGTTACAATGCACCATATTTGAAATTTTTGCAATACTAAACTTGTGATAAAACATGGAATATCTACAAAAATAATTTTTATGATAAACACAATTGAACATGATTAAGAACTTACAAAATCCTATATTACTCTCAGTTTTACAAATTGTATAAGCTAATGAAAGTGCAAATACAAGTTAATATGTTATTAGTCAACAATATTTAGGCTTAAAAAGATAATTTTTCTTATGACCAGTCAACAATGTGTTAAAAATAACATAGGAAGTGAATAAGCCAAAGAACTTACATGCTTGTCTCAGAAAATGTGCTAGGGGAGGATTGTTGGAGGGAAGGGGTTTACAGGGTGGAAGAGGGCTAAAGGGAAATATTGGGACAACGGTAATAACATAATCAATAAAATAAACTTTAATAAAAAATTCAAAAACATAAATGGTAATAATTAAAGCTGATCTACAATAGACATTTTATCAATGGACTAAGTACATTATAACATTTTGAGGTCAATTTTTATGGGTATAGTTAAATATCTTTATACACCTAGCTTTTGCCACTGAGGAAGATTAAAGACTCCTACTAAGTTAGAGCTGAAAGAAGGACCCTCAAAGTGTGAAGGACTCAAAAAAAATTTTCTTCAGATTTTTTACGGAAAATATCAATTTCAAGAGAACTATATATTTCCCATCATATGTATTATTCACTATTGATCTGCAAAATGGTATCAGCAAATTAATTGATATCTTAATTACAATGTTAATGTTTTTAGGACACTCCTAAATGCTCAGTAGTGGTTTATTCATTAAAAGGGCTGGAGTGATCAAGAATAACTTTTTCATAGAAGTCTGTAAGAATCATAAGAACTATACACAAATGGAACCCTTACTTTTCAATATAAAATTACTGACATGTAAATAAACAAAAGAGTAACAGAAAGTTATACAATTCATTGATAAGAAGAAAGAGGGAGATGAGAAATAGAGAGACATAGAAATAGAGATGACAGAGATCTAGAGATAGAGATTTTACAATGAAGAGAAAATGTAAGATATGGAAGTTTCTCTAATGAACCAGAAAAATAAGAAAAATTCCACTGGTAAAAACAATGGCTTCAGGTCCTGGCTGGTGTGGCTCAGTGGACTGAGCATCAGCCTATGAACCAAAGGGTCTCTGGTTTGATTCCCAATCAGGGCACCTGCCTGGGTTGTGGGCCAGATCCCGGGTTGGACACATGTGAAAGGCAACCACACATTGATGTTCCTTTCTTTTTCGCCTTCTCCTTCCCTTCACCTCTAAAATTAAATAAAAATATTTTTAAGTGACTTCAGGACATACATATACACAAAATCTCCACATACACTGTTTCCAGATATTCTAATTCCATTCACTGATCTTCCTAAGAAGAAATACAATCTTAGAATGAGGGAATATTATATTTCCTGAATGGCCAGCATCCTCCCAGAGCTCCTCAATGAATGAATACACTACCCCACTGGGTGCCTAAGCAAGGAGAAAAAGACTGGCTCCCTACCTCCAGTGTAACACACATGGGACTAATATAATCATTTAAAATCTGGTATAAATTAGAGCAAATGGAAACACAAGTTTCTCTTTATAAGACAACAGGGCTTCAATAAAATGACTTTGATTCCACAATTTCAGTCCTTGATTGCCTAAAAATACAGGGTTGTCCTCATTGTAATTAACTTCAGAAAACATCTCTAACATCCAACAAGGATAAAAAATAATATTCGGGTAAAACATTTACTGACAAGCATAGCACATCAAGATTCCCTTATCTAATATACTGCACTGTCCTTTGACATGACAACCAATGCAACCCAAGGTCAAAATCATCAGGGAAAAGATTAAAATACTCCAAAAATCTAAAAACTTATGGGTAATTTGCAATAAAGTTCAAAGTAGGCATTATTGCCAAGAAATGGAACCAGTCCATGAAAAGACTTCTATCACTGCTGTAAGAACTGGGTTTGTACTTTTAAGCTAAATTTCCCATGTTTCGCATTTTGGCTCTTTCAATTTTCAGCATATTAAATGATGAAAAAAAAACTTAAATTGATTCTTTAAAGGGTAAACTGTCTTTTGGCCAATTCAAAATCCCAATTCAGCACTCCATTGTGGCCAGTGTAAACACTCAGGTAATGTGAAAGCAAAAAAAGCAGAGACCTGACATAAACATGCTCTCAAAGCAAATACTCCACAAAAAAATTCACTTAATGTTCCCAGTTTACTGTCAGCAACCATGAGTTTACTTATTTTCTGCATGAACATATTGTGGTGAGTTGTCACTGATCTACCGCAGGCACCAGGTACAATATATATTGAAAATAAAATATCTTAACTTCCTCAACCATGAATAAGCGAACAATTTGTACAGAAAATCAGAAGAAAGATGATAATATGAGGCTTCTAAATTAAAGACTGATCTGCTGTTGAAAGATAATTGATTTTCATGTGAAGATAGTGAATACATTAGCTTGACGAACACCACACAGTAAATGCTAAATCCAAGATTTTTCTGTAAAGACTAAGTTAATAGATAGAGTATGTAATATGCCCAGTATATACAAGATGCCTGACCCATAGTTAATGTCAAGAGAATGTAGATCCTGTCCCTAACCAAAGTCATTAACAACATTTTTGGTGTAACATGCTACCAATCTACTCTGGCATTTCAATAACTTTTCTAAGTTTCAGAATTAGAAAGTAACAAATAATAAAGCATTTTTATTAATAATTGTAATAAATTATTCACAAGTTACATACAGCAGAGTATTTGATTGCACATTTATTCAAAGTGGCTTCACTAAATCAAATTACCAAAAGACTTCATGTAAAAATACTGACAATAGAAAAGTTGTAAAAGATCAATTTACTTAAGATCATTACACATTTGAATAATAAATATATTACTGCTTGTATTTAATATTACTAAATCTCAGGACAAAATTATTTTTAATAATTAAATTTTGAAGAGCAAACAACCATTTTTCAATAAGCTAATCTTATGAATGTTTAAAAAGTGTATTTAGAAGTTCCATGGAATTTTGATTTGCAAACTTCAAATATAAGGTTTTTACATATCTACATATAATTTGTCTGAAATAAATTGACTTTAATGCACTCAGGAAATTAACTGTATTTAGAAAATGAATAAATATAAATAAATCAGCATATATATATCAATGCTAATTTTAATCAGAATAATACTTTATTTTAGCTATTTGTTTAAATACTAAGGAATGTATTTATTTGAGAAAAGAAAATGTGAATCTCCACTTTAATGCAACTTCCCTGATCCTACAGAGATTATGTTAGTACTATCTTGGAAATTATTTAAATGAGAATGAATTCAATTATTAAACCATTCCAAGTTTGAGGTTCTAAACTAGAAAACGGAGTCAAGAAGCTTCAAAACAATATCAGAATTGAGATTATTAGATGTCCTCAACAACCTTAACAACACTCATTTTTAAATACTGTTGCAGAATGCAAAACTAGTGAGTGTTCACTAGCTCAAAGCCAGTGATAAACTAGGTAATAAGTCTATGGGCAGATTCTATTATCTGTAGGCACCAGTTTACCAAAAGGTCTAGAGGCTAACAACACATCATGTTTAGCAGATTTATCAACCTTATTTTGAGATTTGGTATGAAAAGAAAGTAAGGAAAAGATTTACTTGAATTCATTTTCAATCTACATGGTTAGCCTTCTTTCTATTTCGTAAATGGATAGTGACAGGTAACCACCCCTGTCTATACAGCTTCAAAAAACATAATGGAATTTTTTTCTATGATGCACAAATTGTTCTCACTCTGTCTTCAAAACACAAATTCTTTTATTCCAGTTCCTTTTAAAAATCAAAATTACATTTCTCTATCTTCAATACCATACTGCTGACATGGCTCGCTTTTCTAAAATTTCTACTGTCTAGGGCAGGGATGTCAAACTCATTTTCACTAGAGGGGAGGAGCGGAGCCACATCAGCCTTGCAGTTGCCTTCAAAGGGCCGGATGTAATTTTAGGACTGTATAAATGTAACCACTCCTCAATAGTTAAGCAAGCCAGGTAGAAACAAGGTGCTGGGCCAAATGTGCCGGGCAGATACCACAAGGTGGAGGGCCTGATTCAGCCTGAGGGCCTTGTGTTTGCCACCTGTGGTCTAGACAAACCAGGAAGATAGGCCTTCTTTTGAATATCCCTCAAAATAACCAGAAATGCAAAACAGTAGAGATAATCCTCAAATGCCATTTTGCTTATTTTATTTAAATTTCACCTGCAAGCATGTAAAACCACAGAAGAATTATCCTATCAAATTTTCCATGATAGTGTGACCTTTTGGCAAATCAACAAAAATTCAGGTAACGTAATTTATTATTTCAGAAAGCAAGAGTTATTAACAATAGCAAGACACCAAATATTATATGGTAAAGTTTTTAAATGAACAATTCACTTTAAGTAGATTTATAAGCAAAAAACTTGATTCAGGTGATCACTAATAAAACAAGCTTTATCTTACTTGTATGCTCTTTAGTTCATCAGCTAGAGTTGTCCTTCCCTTTTCAATCTAGGTAAAACTCCCTTCCCATGATTCATAGAAAGCCTGATGCTGTTCCCAAGGTCTCTGCAAATCATCGGAGGTCTATATGTTCAGGTACATATATTTTACCCTCTTGCCTCAAGGAAGTTCAATTTATGGATTATCACAGTATTTTGCAGAGCAGGATCCATACGTAGAATCAACCATTTTCCATGATTCACATACTAAAAAAGTTGGTATTTATCATGCTTTATGGAAGGTTTGAGGAAGAAATATTATATCATAGTTTGATCATTTAAGATTATTCATGAAAAATTGTTCCTCAAAGTCATTCAAGCCATTCCACCATGCCACTATGCCACCCCCTTTCTGTCCCTCCTTTCTTCCCCCAACCTTCTTCCTCCTGCTGTAATCACCCCCAGGCTGCAGAGCAGTGTAGCTTTCTGTTCTGTGCCCTATCTCCTGCTCACAAATACTCTGATTGCCTTCAGCCACCCCATTCATTTATCAAGTATTCTCTTAACAAAGACAATTCCTTCTTCTAGAGAAAGTCTGAAACCACTAGTCAACATATTTTTATCTTTCTCATTCTGATGTACTCTTTAGCTTTAGTCCAGACAAAGAGTCTATATTCTGAATCAGCATTTGGCGTATTTATTTTTAGCAGAATAATCTCTTTTCCAATGAACCCTAACATACAACACATAACACAGAACACATACACAGAGGACCCAAACAGGAATAAAAGCAGTCATTGTTAAAAGTAGAGGCAGGGAGGGGACCTGGACATGCTCTCCTTTGGTCTTATCTTTCACCTCTCTAGTGTAATGGCCCCCAGATACACCTCACTGGAAGACAGGTCTCTATGTAGTCAGGTTTGGAAAATACTGTATTATCTCTGGAACAATAACTGAAGGTTGTGGTAAGTAATTGTACTTAATATGAAAAAAAACTGAGTCAAATTGACCTGAGGATTAGGAGCCTGTTACACTGAAAGAAAAATAACACAATTGTTAAAGATCAACAAATAAAGTATATTTTCCTTTTATTGTCATAATTTATGACCAACATGTGGATTATTTTCATAGTACAATTTGATGAAATGAGAATAAAGATGACAACTTGAAGTATGACAAATTCTAAATGCATTTACCATAAATCATAAGCATTGTCACATGAATAACTAATGTCCATATTCATCCATGCTTCCCACTATTACAATTACATGTTTTTATAATTAAATTTTTGTTGATATATAATATGATAAGCAAAATTAATTTTTAACATTTAAGTCTAAAGATAGGGGCTACTTTCCATTTATTATGCTTTGCCAAAAAGAATTATTATCTTTTTCTATCTTTCAGTAAATCTTATATATAACTTATGACTTATTTTTCCAGAAGAGATAAGTTATATATAAATTGAAGGCAACTAGCTTGTAAAAAGAAGAGAATGGAAGTAACATTTATAAGATGCCTACCATAAGCAAGACACTGTTGTCATGCTTATACTTCAGCAGTTTTTATTCTAGCTACACCATCAAACCTCCCAGGGGTCTTTTCTAAAACATTCTAATGTATGAGTGTTGCCCCAGAGATTCTAACTTAATTGTCAGAGGTAGGACCTTGACTTGAGAATATTTTGAGGCTCTCCAAGTGATCATAATATGCAGCTAGTATTGATAAGTTTTACTTATTTTATCTCATGCCATCATCGAAACAATCAGAACAAATAATTTTATTATCCCTTATTTAAGGTTAAAAATATTGGACTTTAGAAAAGTTGAGAAATTTACCTCAGGAAGTAAAGGATGTATTAGAGTTGTATTATAAACCTAAGTTTCTCTGATTATGATGATCTTTCTAACCTGCACTTTGTCAAAAAACATCTTATGAAGGCGCCAGCCTACAAACCCAAAGGTCGCTGGTTTGATTCCCAACCAGGGCACATAACCAGGTTGCAAGCCAGGTCTCCAGCCAGGTTCGTAGCTGGAGGCAGATGAAAGACAACCATACATTGATGTCCCTCTCCCTCTCTGCCTCTCTGCCTCTCTCCCTTTCCCTCTCTGTAAAATTAATAAAATCTTTTAAAAAACAAAAAACATCTTATGTATTAATATAAACTAACAGTTGAAATCTATATTTTATTTCACTCCTGGATTTAAAATGAGGTAGATTAAAGCATTTTTTATTTATCATTCACTAGCGAGATATCATTCTCATCATTGAGTTAATTTGCCACAAAAGATCAAATTGATTTGTATTTTATACCATTAAATTACAGTATATTTGCTGACTTTATTTCATAGATAAATTATGTTTAAAACTTATGGATTTTAGAGTGCAATCAGAGATAAGAAAAAAATGCAATATAAAAGTATTTAAGGAGCATATAAAATAGATACTTGTCAATCATTTTGTTTTGTCCATTGGAAAGATGGTATTTGGTGTAAAATATGATTTATCAAATAACAGCCAAATTTGAACAAAATTTTTAATAAATTTACATTCAATGGGTAATTATGTAAAGAATAAAAAATATATATCAATATTTTGTGTAAACTTTAAACAAGCTTATTCATTTTGTAAGCTGACTTATAAATGCTTGATAACTTTTATAAGGGTAAAATAGCATGTGATTTCAACTAGCTAATTGACTATAAATATAAAAACAACATGCATTCTATTGCTTTCCATCTTAAAATACATTACCAAAGGCTTTAAAAAAAGGAAGACATACCAGAAAAGTAATATTATCACTTCCTAAGGGCAACACATTTCACTAAACTAGAATTCATATTTTAGAAAGGAGATGGATAAGCATCTCACAGTTCTAGCTCAGATGAAGTCATTAAGTCAGGCACATACAAATCCAGTAATAGCTTTCTCTTTGAGTTAGTAGCATTACAAAGATTAAATCAAGGTATTTTAAGAAAATGAAAGGACCAAAAGTGTTTGGAGATTTCTAGAATAAAATACATGACTTTTTGGCTCAAATGAACAAATATAAAAGTCATTTAGTCCTTTTTCCATTATACAAACTACCTGCAAGGCTTTTGTTATATTTGGCCCACCATTCTTGATTCCTCCAATCTGATGCCTACTGCATTTAGTTTAATATTCCAAGTTGTGAGTATGGGCTGCAAGGCCTAGCATAATCCCTGCCCTCACCCCACATAACATTTCCCATCAATATCAGAATTGAAGGCACCCTGGAGTATTTTCAAGTTTTTAGAGGAACTGAGGTATTTCCCACTGCAGGGTATTTGCATAAACAATTATATTTCTGGAATATGTTTTCTCATGCTCACTTCCACCTTTACCTGGGTAAAATCTACTTTTCTATTAAGCCTCAAATATAAAGAAGCTTTCCATATCATCTCTCCTTCTTCAATTTCAAAGCTAGTCCTCTGTCTTAAGTGCCATATACATTTCTTTCATTTCTATCCCAATTTGTAATTATGTATTGATTTGGAAGACTATTACTTTATGTCCACTAGGCTACTGGCTTCTAAGAACATGTAACACATCTTGCTAGATTATCCTTACACCCTCATTTTTTGCAACACCAGGTACAAAATTATTATTGAAAACAAATATATATATAGTGAATACATGAATCAACTGGATACTAAAGACAACTGGGTAAGAGTAGAGGCTCTGAAGTGTAGATTGTCTATATCCATTCATTAGTTCCAATTCTTTCACTTCTAAAGAATTTTAACAGTAGCTACTTAACGGTTTATTCTAATAATTGAATGATCTGTAAGTTATCTAGCACAAGATATCAAATAAATGTTAGTTATCATTAAAAATTATCATCAGGGCACAGGTAATATTTTATTTATTCCTCACAGTATGTATTTTACAGTAAATATGTACATCTATGTATGATGTGTATATATATGTATATAAATGTATGTATTTAAGTATATGTGCATTTTCCATTTATTATTCTTTTAATAACCAAATAATCCTATTATTTTATAGTATTTCATCTATTACTGGCTTCTATTTACCTAGAAATGATCTGGATATTGTTTCTAAATTTTCTTTTTGTAAAATAGGACACTTCCCAACTTTGGCATCCCTAGGTCATTTATTAATATCATATTAGTATAAAAAACACACCATAGTAATGTTAATCTTATTTACACAGTCATTTTTTAATTATCACTAGTGTTATTAATGAGATAGAAAAATTACATTTTCACTAAATTATACCAGAATTTCTATTACAGCGCAAGTTGTCTATATTTGAAAAAACACTAAAATAAAAGTTTTAGAGTAAAATAAAGAAAAGCAGCATCAGATAAAGTATATGCAACAAAAGAAAAATGGTTCAGTGGCTTTGCATAAGAAAATGCAAAGAATGTGTCAGTGTACCAAAGAAGTAAAGAAAGAGAATAAGGGGCAGGACCAAATAATGAGTGGCATGGAATTAGTCTTATTTCTATAGATTGAGAGCATGCCCAGAAGCAAGAACTTACGTCCTTCATCAACATAGGCATAAATATTAATGAATAGAATTCAGTAATATATAAAAAGAATTTATACTCCACAGCCAAGTAAGATTTATTCCACAAACAGGTTTAGTTATATATTTGAAAATCAAAGTAATCCGCCATATTAACAGGCTAACCAAAAAAAAAAAAAAAAAACCCAAAAAATAACATCATGTCAATTGCAGAAAAAGAGTATTTCTGTGCCAAAATTCAACACTTTTTCCTGATAAAAGCTCATAAAGTAGGAACAGAGAAAATTTTCTATACCTAAATTTTAAGAATGTTTTAAAATAATTAAAGTTACTGTTCTACCTAATGGTGAAAGACTGAATGCTTTCCCACTAACATCACCACAATGGCAAGAACATCTGTTTTCACCACACTTACTCAGCATAATGCTAGAATTTCTAACCAGTACAATAAAACAAAAAAGAAACTAAAGAGCATATATGTCATGTTTAAAAAGAAGTAAAAGTATATCAATTTTACATGACATGAATGCCTATGAAGAAAACCCAAGGATTCTACCAAAAAAAGTAAACTAATAAATATAGCCAGGTTACAGGATATAAGATGCACACATAAAAATCTACTGTAATTTTATACACTGGCAATGAACATAAATAATTTTTTAAATATAATACCATTTGCAATACCTGAAAACTAAAATAGGTATAAATATAACAAAACATGTAGAAGAATTGCATGCTGAAAATTATCAAATACTGATTAAAAAGATCAGGTCTAAATAAACAGAAAGACATACTGTGTCTTTGGCTTAAAAAATTCCATATAGGCCCTGGCTGGTAGCACAGTGGTTAAGGCGCCAGCCTGCGAACCCAAAGGTCGCAGGTTCGATTCCCCTGCCAGGGCACATAACCAGGTCGCAAACCAGGTCTCCAGTCAGGTCTGTGGCTGGAGGCAGGTGAAACGCAACCATACATTGATGTTTCTCTCCCTATCTGCCTCTCTCCCTTCCCCTCTTTCTAAAAATAATGAAATAAAATCTTTAAAAAAAAAAGTATAGATATCAATTCTCCCAAAATGATGTAAACTTTGACATAATTATTAACATAATACAGAGCTACAGTAATCGATACTGTGTAGTATTCACCCAAGGACAAATAGTTCAATGGTGTAGAAGCAAAGATCCAGAAATAGCCCCACATAAGTATAGCAAACTGATTTTTGACAAAGATGTAAAAGTAATTCAATGAAGGAAGAATATCAGTTTCAAAAATAGTGCTAGAGGAATTGAGTATCATAGACAAAACATGAACTTTGAGAAAAGTCTCTCACCTCATAAAATTAACTCAAAATGGATCATAAATGTAAAATGTAAATTTAAAATGTAAAACTATAAAACTTTCAAAGAAAATCTTTGAGATCTAGAACTTGGTGAATGTTCTTAGACACAAAAACTGTAACATATGAGAGGAAAGTCATTAAATTGACTTCATCAGCTACAGATTACAAGATAACATTTACAAACCCTTTATCTGAAAAAGATCTCGTATCCATAATACACAAAGATGCTCTATAATTAACAGTAAAATACAACCAATCCAATTACAAAATAAGCAAAAGATAAGCCATTTCACAAAAGAGTATATACAGGTAGCAAACAAGCAAATAATACGATGTTTAACATCATTACTACCCATTAGGAAATGCAAATTAAGATCATAATAAGCAATGGCTACAGACCTATTAAAACAGCTAAGTTTTTTTGTTTGTTTGTTTGTTTTGAGTAAAAATACCAAATACTGGCCAGGATGTGAAGTCACTAGGCCCTATGCTGGTGGGAATGTAAAATACTACAGCCACTCTGGGCAACAGTTTGGCAGTTCTTAAAAACTAACTAAACATTCATTTACCATATGACCCAGGAATTGCTCTTCTGGGCATTTATCTCAAAGAAATGAAAAATGATGTATACACAAAATCCTGCACATAACTGTCCATAGAAGCTTTATTTTTAATAGCCCCAAATTGGAAACAACAAAAACGTGTTTTAATAGGTGAATGGTTAAACTGTGGGACATCCACAACATGGCCTACTACTCAGCAATAAACAGGAACATGCTATCAATACATACAATGTGGGTTCATTTCTAGGGCTTTATGCTGAATGAAAAAAAAGGCAGTCTCAACATGTACTATATAATTCTATTTATAGAATATTGCAGAAAAGACGAAGTTATAGAAACTAAAAACAGATTAGTATTTGCCAGGGGTTAGAGATGATGGGACAGAACTGGAGGGAAGGTAGGGGAGAGAGATCAGGAGGGTAAGTGTGACTATAAGATAGTAGCAAGAGGAAGATATTTGTAGCAATGGAATATTTGTGTGCCTTTATTACAGTGGCAGTAACGTAAGTCCATTCATGTGATAGAAATATACACATAATTCATATCAGGATGTCAACTTCCTGGTTTTGATATCATACTATAGCTACATAAGATGCAACCAATGTGGATATTTGGGCAAAAGGTATACAGAAACTCTCTGAACTATCATTGCAATCCCTTTTAATCTCCAATTATTTCTAAATAAAATGTTAAAAAAATCTTACTATCTAATCTTTGAGAGACATTCTTAGAACACTGTAATAACCCAAAAATGAGAGAAGATGGGAGGCTTTCCCATAGAGTATGAACAGCTGAATATAAAATAAAAATAATTAAGTAGTTCAGTTAGTGCTACTTTACAAACTTGAAGCTTTTACATAAAGGTTGAAAACTAGATAAAAATGAGCAATCAATACTTCTAAAGGAGTTTTAAAGTTAGGAATAGCTTCTGTTTTTACATGAATATCATAAATAGTGATTATCATTTCTCTGCTATGCACCAAACAAAAGAATTATTTTTCTCTTTCCAGTTGGAAGCCAACTGCCATACTTAAGTACTGCCAACTTTGTGGGGTTTTACATATTTCTTTCTCTGAGCCCCTGCTTCTACACTTAAAATTGCCAAGGAGGAAGGGAGACTTAGTAACAAGAGACTGAATGAATATTTGCCTATGTTCTACAGCATAAATTATATAATCACTCAGTATTCAATGACTGTCATTCAACACCATTGAAAAGAGCAGGTGATCATCATGCACATTTTGGGAATATCACCTGAAAAGTTTCAAAGTCACTTCTTAAAAGCAATTATAGATACCATTATAGCATAAATGCACCCAGACACAAAAAGCCTTGTTAAAGTGGAATTCTGCTAGAGGGCCACTTACCTAGCTTTTTTGTTTTGTTTTCACATTGGGCACTAGAATCTTGACACATGATTTAAGTTTATCCACTTCATATCTCTGCTCTAAGGATAACTATGATAGTTTCATTTTTAACCCAGGACTTAAGAACATGAAAGATTCTTGAAGAGTAACTAAATCTGTACTTTGTAATAAAACTCATGAACAGATTTCTCTATACACATTTGCTTACTAATTAATATCAGTTTTGTCTTCCTCCTCACCAAGCTCCTGTTAGTAAACCTTGATCACTATGGCTCAACCTTCTAGGTAGTTCCTGACATTTGCTGTTAATGCTCTTCTCAAAGTCTTTGAAAATAAAATTCTATAGTATACTGATGTAAGAACCCATCCCAAAACTTAGCGGTTAACAAATTAGTATTCTCTCTCATGGTTTTGAGTTTGACTGACTCAACCAGGATTTCACACATCAGGTCTCTACACCAGAGCATTCAAGGTTCAGCAGCAGCTGCAGCCATATGAAGGACTAAATGGGCTACACTTCCAAGACAGTGCACTCACAGGGCTTGCAGTTAATGGCTGGGTTTGGCTGGGACCACAAGGAAGGCTATCCACCTGGTTGCAACCTCTCCATATGGATGGGCTTCTTAGAGTACAACCCCTATGTTCTGAGAGACCCCAAGACTGAGCATTCCCAGCAACTTAGATGGAATCTGAAAGGCTTTTGACAGCATAGCCTCAGAAGTTCCAGAATGTTACTTCTGCCACATTTAATTGGTTAGGCAAACCATTAAAGCAAGCCTAGAGAATATGAAACCATGGGGTACATTATTGTGGCCTTTTTTTAAAGATTTTATTTATCATTTTCAGAGAGAAGGGCAGGGAGGGAGGAAAGCAAGGAGAGAGACATCAATGTATGGTTGCCTTTCACCTGCCTCCAGCTACAGACCTGGCTGGAGACCTGGATTGCAATCTGGTTATGTGCCCTGGCTGGGAATTGAACCAGCAACCTTTGGGTTCACAGGCCAGCACCAATGCACTGAGCCACAAGCCAGGGCATATGGCCTTTTTTTGAAAATACAAGCTTCCACATATGGAAAGTTTTGTTTTTCTCCAATATGCTAGCATAAAATGCCAGTGGCCTATTTTACTGGCCAACACCAGAAACAGCAGCATGATGTTAAAGCTCTAGTCTCCCTGACCTAAGTGTTCTGTGTCTTTTCTCTTTGATACCTTTTCTAGCAACGGTAGTATTAAAGTTGGAGAAACATGGAGGTGAACAGGCAGCAAAACTCTCTGGGGTGGAAAAGACATTTCTGAATAAAGCTGTGCTGTCCAATAAGGTATACACTCACCACACATGCCTATTAAACACTCGAAATGTGGCTAGGACAGATGGACTATAAATGTAAAATGCACACTAGATTTCAAGTACTTAGTAATAAAAAGGAATGTTTATATTGGTAAAATGTTGAAATGAGATTTGCATCTACTGTATTAAATATATTATTCAAATTAGTTTTCCCTGTTTCTTTTACTGTATGTGGCTGCTAGAAAATTTTAAATTATACATGTGGCTCACATATTATTCTAGTTCACATCATATTTCCATTGGAAAGCCTGGCTCAGAAAATAAACTAAATCATATTTTTCCATTGTATGCAACCATGACAATTCAATGTTTAATCATTAAATGGTTTACAGGCATTTTAATTATTTCATGTTAAATCTTAGTGAGATACATGAGCACACTCAAAATCAGTATTTTGGTATGTCTGATTACCTTTCCTCATATTTAAATGCACATTTCATATACCTATATGTTTAGTATATTTAGTATATGATTGCAGCAATTCACTTCACAGAGGATTTTAATTTTCTATTCCTGCTCTGGTAAATTATCACAAATTTAGCAGCTTCAATAAATGGCCCCATCCTCAATCTTTAAAGCCAACAACGTGGATTGACTGACTGACTCTCACTTTCCCTCCTTTCCCACTCCCTCCCTCAACCCTTCCCTTTCTCAGTTTGGCCCTCTTCTCCTTGCAGCTCAGCTCTCTCAATTCAGTCAGGAAAGATTCCCTGATTTAAAAAACTGTTGTAATTAGATTGGCCTCACCCATTTAACCCAGGAAAATCTCTCCTAAGGTTTCTGTACTTAATAACATCTACAAAGTCTTTTGTTCCATGTAAGTGTTTCTAGGTTCCAGGGATTAGGATGTGGACATGGGGGGCGGGGGGCAGTATTCTGACTATCAGAGAGTAATCAACTTTTTATAAGGAGGTAAACTGTATAGATATGTCTTTGTCATATGTAGATGAAAGAAAAATATTTTTCAAATGAGGTATAGTGCCCTCAGACCGAATCATACTCAAAATCAAAATCCACTAGGATACTAGATATTTACTCCACATTTGAAGGTCAATCTGAAAGAGTTAAAAGCTGTTCTGGAACATTAAGGCAAACAACTATTGAAGTGATCAGGTTTTGTCAATCAACAACCTTAGTTGAGCTTCTCAGACACAAAGTGTGACAGTTATCTCTAGGTAAAACACCAAGTCAAATTGTTAGTGTAGGTAGCTAGTTGGTTAAGGAAGGGAGCAAATGTACCGACATTAAATCTGATTTATTAGGGAGCTGAATAGGACATTAAGCCTGATTCACTAGCAAACCACAGTAGTCACAGGCTCCCCAGGGGCCAGCAGCATCCTCCAGTTAGGGGACTTACTCTCCAGAAAGCCGGCAGGAAGAATGGGCTACTAGTCACTAGCAAGGATTACCAAGAGAGGAATAAAAACAGCAGCGGAGAGTCCTGGCTGGTGGCACAGTGGATAGGTGTCAGCCTGTGAACCCAAAGGTGGCTGGTTGGATTCCCAGCCAGGGCACATAACCAGGTTGCAAGCCAGGTCTCCAGCCAGGTCCATAGCTGGAGGCAGGTGAAAGGCAACCATACATTGTCTCTTTTCCTCTCTGCCTCTCTCCCTTCCCCTCTCTCTAAAAATAATAAAATATTTATATACATATATATATGTAGTTTTTATTTATTTTGCTATTACAGTTGTCCCATTTTTCCCCCTCCACCCAGTACCCCATTTCCTCCAGCAATGCCCCGCTTAGTTCATGTCCATGTGTCATGCATATAATTTCTTTGGTTTCTCCATTTCCTTTAGTCTTAACATCCCCCTGTCTATTCTGTAACCACCAATATATTTTTGTTTTAACTTTCACATCCAGACAATTTACCATTTAATTACTGCCTTCTGTAAGCTTCTCAAGTCATATTAATACAAAGTTTTCTTTTCATTATTTCAAAATGCCTGTTAATTAATTTGTTTAAAGAATTACTTTTAAGTAATATGAATTGCAATATTATAAAACACATGCAAAAATACACTTACACCCATACATATTTTTACACATATTTAAAGTACATACTGGATTTTGAAGAACACAAAAAATTTAAAATATGCCAATAGCTGACATAATTATTAGGTGTTAAATGATAGTATTTTAGATATATTGTAGAAAAATTAAGCAATTTTTTCCCTTAATACTTAGAATGCTATTTTTGTGAAATATATCACAGAAATGGTGTATTGCAGAACTCTCTTTTGTGAAAGTTGGCCAGCAGACAGTGCCAAACCCGTTGTAAAAAATGAATTTGGTTTTTGAGTCAGATCCTCCCCCCTCCAATAATACAATTCAACTTTGTTTTAAACTGCTGGAACTACAACTTACTCTTTTTGGAGTTTTCCATCTTAAATAGTAGATTTATTTATTATTTAAAATAATAAATAAAATCATTAAAAAAAAGAAGAAGAACAGCAGGGGAAATTCCTTTGCCAGGCCAGGCCTGTGCACAGTGAAAGCCAAGATGGTGTAAATGGCACAATGGCAGGTAAGCAACTGCAAACCGAAGGGATGTAGCAGAACTTAGGGCCATGCACAGAAGCCAAAATGCCTACACAAAGGGGTAGAGTCTAGTCTGGAAAACATGGGGATAAAAGCAAATTGGAAAGGGAATGCCCTAGTACAAGCTCAAAAAGGACTGAGAAAGAGATTGGTTTGTTTGAAGGAAAGCCTGCTCTCTCTCAAGCCCAAGGTAATAATATAACCAAAGCTTAACATAATCCCATCTGAGAAGCACGTGTGCATTTGATCACTTGTTCACCCATTCATTCACCCTTTCTCTCTCTCCACAGCTTCCCTGTGGTCCTGGGGGGAGTAGCACAGGGCCAGCTGGAGAGTACCTGGGGGTGGTGACTACGCTGGACACCACAACCCAGGGTGATGGCATTACAATTCTGGATGCTGACCCTCCAGGACTTCTCTCACAGATGAGCCAAGCCTTCTGGTAATGCATGAGACATCAAAAACCTGGAGGTAGCCCTTTATTTTTACTGCAATAAATCTTACTACTACACCACACCTATCTTGTACATAGATCCCCAAAATGCACTTCTTATGATTTGTGAAAGAACCCTATTTTAATCAGCAACAGAATCTTGTTTCCATTTATCTTCCAGACAAAAAAATGAATAAATTCATATCAAAAATTCGGTAAGTTCTTTTGGTTTGGTTGCAATACTTAAAAACATATCATTCTGATTTTAAAAGGAACAAAATATGATGGGGCAATTAGTAATTTGTAGATCACTAACAATCTTCGCTAATTAATTATTAAGTGTAGTCAATATCCCAGCAAATCAGCTACACAAGTTGCTTATCTTTCACCCTGCTAAAGCCACTTCAGCACAGACAATGCTTCAAGTTGGCTTTGATACTAAACTTGTATCACAATGGGAAGATAACTTTCTTATTCAGAACCTCATGATAAATTCATTAAGAAAGTGTTATATATATTTCACTGGTAAAAGGTTCTAGGATAAATTCCAATGAGGAATTCTCTGGATACCAGCTGGGTTTCATTAAGATTCTACTCAGTTTTGACACTGTCTACCTGGAGAGAACACCCAATTCCACTGGTTAAGTGTTCAGTCCTAAAAGATTGCCTCCCCATCCCCAACTTCAGATGCCAGTCACAAGCCCTGCCTGTTTGTTACCTGTACTTCTGATACACTGCCTGGAAATCACAGGTCCCCTTGACCTTCTCCTTGGGACCCATTAACGACACTCAGCAGCTCACAGAACTTACAGCAGCATTTCACTTGCCAGATTGAGTTGCTATAACTCAGAACAGCCAGGTACAATAGATGCAGAGGGCAGGGTATATGGGTCAGGGTGCTGAGCGGCAGTGCTCTGTCCAGTCGTGCCATTTTCCCCACAAATCCACGTGTTCACCAACCCAGAAGCTCTTCAAATCCATTCTTGGTCTTCATGAAGGCTTCAATACATAGGCATAATTGATTAATCATTCGTTCCCTGGTGACTGAATTCAATAGCCAGCCCTTCTTTCCCTGGTAGTACAGGGCGGGTGGGACTGAAAGCATTAACAAGCCCCTTATCATAGGGTTGGTTGTCCTAGCAACCAGCCCCCATTCTTAGGTCCACTGTCACTACATTAATATATCAAAAGATACCTTGATCTCCCGACTTAGAAAATTCTAAGGGTTTTAGGAGCTCTGTGCCAGAAATGAGGCAAAAACCAAAGATGTATTTATTACAAATCACAGTACCACACATGGAAATTGATCTATAAAGATAATCCAGCTGAAGTAATTTTATGAGTGACTCATAACTGATTGGCATTAAGATAGGCTGGATGAAATTTGGCTTGTTTGGAAAACAATTATAAGGCCATCAAATACTTGAAAGAAATCCATTTATAAATGAACGCTCAGTATTTAGTCTCATATCCCACCCATCTTTTCTTCATTCCCCTATTATTTCATCCAAACTGAACTGTTCACATTCCCCACTCAAGAAAGTACTACACTGACTCTCACTTCTGCACTTTTGCACAGACTTAACCTTTCTGGAATTTCCTGCTCTCTGTGTTTCAAAAGCTAGCATCAGAGCTGGCTCCTTTCAGAAGCCTTCCTTCATTGACCCCAAGGGAGATCATTACTTTCTAACTGGTATTATTATTGTACTTAGTATAGATAGCTCTTATCAAACTTTATATTTCAGCCACCTTTTTTGGCCAATACAGAATCTGTCAATAAAATGTGTTAAATTCTTCTTTAAATCCTTCCTATATATTAGTCTATCTATTATAGTATTTACACAGTCACGTAATTTCTAGGTGATCATACATCTTGGTCTGTTTGGGATAGTCCTGACTTATACCTTTTTCAGATCAGTTAAGGCCTGATAAATTATTTTAGATCACCTTTGTCTCTCAAAAGTATCCTGGTTCAAATGACAAATTATATGGTTACCCTAATAATTTCCTGAATATTACCAATAGAAAATACTATGGAAGGCCAAATGTACTGACCATCACTGCTAACACAGGATAATATTTCATTATTCAAGGCCTACCAAAATCTGGAAATGTCAGTACAGAGGTAGCCAGGGTGGAATACATTAATGAACATGGTCGAAACTACAGGATACATGGGAAACCACTGGAGAAAAAACGCTGTGGCTGGGAGTGCTAGGAGTGTCCATTCAACTGCTCCATGGGGGCGCCTGTCGGGGGAGCAGCCCTTCCCCCTTGACCTCCAATAAACCTGTTACCTGGTCCTACATCAGTCTCTGAGTGATCTCTCCCTGCAAGCCTGCTCTGACAATATATATAAAAGACCTTTTAATTTTTGCTATTAATGGATATAGTAGATTCTGTGGTATTTTACTCAGATTCCCATTTTCAGCTAGAAATGTCAGCTATGAGGGCTCATAACCCTTTTCCTTCCCAGCAACTGCCCATAGCTACAGGTAGCTGCCCTATCTAAAATTACACCACACCTGGCTGTGACTGACAGCTGCTGACTCAGAGATGCAGGGATAAAAAGGCTCTCCCCTAAGTTTGAAACAACAGAAAAGGGCCATGCCAACTCCAGGGGTCCCCAAAAGATAGCTGAGAACTTTATTGCAAGTCACCTTCTCCCTCTGCCCAATCCTCCCTTCCTCACTTCCCTACACACGAGCTGTCCTACAAAATACTCCAATAAACCTTCTCTATGCTCACCTTTATTTATAATGGGCTTCCAGGGTACCTGATCTAAGACAAGAATTTTTCTCTTCATTCTAGTACTATCTCCTAGGAAGGAACTATGCTAGGCTCTGGACCTTTATTTTTTCATCCAAGTTTGAACTCATACTTCATGCCCAGACTCTTGCTTCCTACTTTATTCCTGTCATTTCCTTCATTTAACATGTGTTTCTCTTTTTACATAACAAAGAGTTTTAAATAAAGTTACTTTTTTAAAAGCAGGAACTTCCAAGAATTATATGAGAAAAACCTGAACACTAGGAATTAAGGGACCCCATTTCTTGCTAAAGCATCAGTTGAAACAATCCACAAGGTGAACAACTGACCTGACCACAAATATTAGAAATTCAGCTATCTCTGCCTGAAGGCAAAAGATGAAGATGACTCTCAGCCTTTAGGCTCTCTGACCCAAAGGATGTGACCTTCAGGGACTTTCCCTTCTGCATTGCTCTCTACACAGTCTTGACACTTTAGGATATCCTCCATTAATTTTTTTTAAAGATTTTATTTATCATTTTGTAGAGATCAGGATAGGGAGAGAGGCAGAGAGGGAGATAAACATCAATGTACTGTTGCCTTTTACCTGCTTGCAGCTACGGATCTGTCTGGAGACCTGGTTTGCAACCTGGTTATATGCCCTGGCTGGGAATCAAACCAGTGACCTTTGGGTTCACAGGCCAGCACCTTATCCACTGTACCACCAGCCAGGGCTATTAACTTTTAGTTATTTTTATTTTTACACAATTACCTTATTCTCTACGTGTACTCCGACTCTATCTGGTTAGTCTTCCAGCCCCTTTAAAAAATAAAATGGTTGACTACTTTTGTTATTTTAGCTTTTCTTATTAAATAAGGAATCATGTATCTTTCATTTCTGTAGAATTCTCTCAGTTAACTTTACCTTTTAAGAGAGATTATAACAGTAAAGCACAAAAGAGAGGTCTATGAATACAGTCCATTTCCTTAGAAGAGGAATTGAGATGCCTCGCTTTTCCCAATACACACCTCACAAGTCCCTCTTAAATCCCAAAGTGAACATTTTATTCCAGATCTAGGTAACTCCAAACCTAGCTTATCAAGAAAGATTCAGAATCAATCAACCAAGAAACTCAAAGTTTTCAAAGAGAAAACTAAATCACAAAGTAGTTCAGAATAACTAAAACAATAATTCTATCATTTCCAAAGAATTCAGATTTCATTACCTGTATAGTATCTAGTCCTTAAATTAGGAAGAAAAGGAAGAAAAACCCATTTGTGTCCATTTAACCACACCCCCACCATTTATTAATTCTCTCAACTTCCCTGACTATTGAATTCTTGGCTCATAGCCAGCTTCAATATTTGTCTTCAGTTTCCTTGATTTTGACAATTCCTTTATAGCTTCTTGGATGTTTTATTTTTTAAGATTTTATTTATTATTTCCAGAAAGAGAGGAAGGGAGAGAGGGAGAGAAACAGAGAAACATCAATGTATGGTTGCCTTTTGTCTGCCTCCAGCTACAGACCTGGCTGGAGACCTGGCTGGGGAATCAAACCAGTGAACTTTGGGTTCACAAGCGGGCACCTTACCCACTGTGCTACCAGCCAGGGCAGCTTCTTGGATTTTGATCTCAGGTTCTAATCTGAGTTTGGTTCATCTCTCTAATTTTGCCATATCTATTACTACATAAATTTTTACAGGATACTATTTACTTCTCTTCAGTTGGCTGAGGTTATAAAATACAGATGCATAAAAACTGAAAAACATGGTCTTCAGTATAATCAGCATTCAAAAACCAGCCAGCCACCATTGTGTTATATAAAAACATTTAAGTTTTTAGAAATGTAAAACATACAATACAGTGTACCTGATTCAATAATGGACCAGATTTAATATACAGTCCATGCCAAAACAAGAAAGAAAGAATCTGCTTTTACATTTTTAGAATTTTAATTCTAACCTGTCTCTAGTATTCAAAGAGTTATTGCATATAGATCATCCTAACTGCTTTACTTTATCATCATGAGAAATAAGGCTGAAATTATTTCCAAAATGAATTTTCAGTACAGGAGTGAAGGCCTTATGTGGAAGAAAAATCCCATAACATATCTTTGTTGGCTTTATTGAATCTTTATAATTCCCCAAGACAGGGAATGCATTAAACTGAAGACATACAAACAAAGTAAATCTCTGAATAACTAAAGTCATTCTATGTAATTATCTACTCATTGAACAAATACATAATAAAAACCAACAATGTGCTTTCACATAAGACACCTGAATAAGAAAATATTGGGCAAGTGAGAGGTCTAAAAATGGGTATCAGCCCTGAGTACAGTCCAGGCCTAACTCATTTACCCTAGCAGAGGCATCTCTTGCTCAACTCTCTAGTATTCCCCTACAGTAAAATACTAATCTGAGGTCTGACTTCCCCAATAATTCTACATTACCCGAAAATCCTCCCCAGCAAGACATCCAAACTTAGGATGAATATCAACATAACATCAACCCAACCCAGAAAAATATCCATGTCTGCTGATTCTTAGAACTAAAGCATGATGATGGCCATCCAATTTCAATTATATTTTTACCAGTTATAGAAAGAGCACCATTTAAAAGCACCTGATTTTCCTTTACTCTTCCTTTATCATCAAATTTCCTTACTCTGCCTCATTCACATGAAGAATTCCTTAATTATGTTGTAAACTAGATAAGATGGACTATACCTAACCAGTCCTGGCAGGTATAACAAAATCAGCAGAAATATATTGGAAAAATGTACTAACTTTTAAAAGAAGTGAAACTTTCTCTGAATCAGAATTTACTAAGGTGACACTGATGAATAAAATTATGTAAGTTTCAGGTGCACAATTCTATAATACATCATCTGCATATTCACCACCCAAGTCAAGTCTCCTTCTATCACTATTTATGCTCCTATACCCTTGTCTGTGTTCTTCCATCACCCTTTCCCTCTGGCAATCACCATGTTCATTAAATTTGTTGTTGTTGTTGGTTATTATTTATTTATTTATTTATTTATCCTTTTACCTTTTCCACCCAGCCCAGCAACCCTCTCTGGAATATGTTTTTTAAAGAAGTATAAATCCCATTCTAGAATACGGATAAATGTGGACCCAAATGCAGAGCCTGATGATAAAAACTTTGTTTCTCAATATTCACAATGACTACTAGGAGAGACCTGTGCTTTACAAAAGCAGACCTTTTATAACAGATGGTTCATCATATAATTTACTAGCTATTTAAGATTCATTGCATTAAGTGTCAGAGAAGCTGTTTCTCCATTGCATGCCCTATACAAAATGTAATAATTTCACTTATTCTTTCATTTACTCAAAAATACAATTCAGCTTTTTCTAAATACCAGGCATTTAAAACAGTAAATAAAACAGACATGTAATTTGCCAGCATGGAGCTTAAAGTGAGTAAAGGAAAGTAACTACAAATGGATTTGAAATACAAGGATTAATGATACTTCTATAGAAGAGATAGGGAAGACTGGTATTAGTACATGTCCAGGGTCTCCCAGAGATATCCATATTCTAATTTCCAGAATCTATGAATGTTGCCTTACATTGCAAAAGGAACTTTGCAAATGTAACTAAGATTAAGGGCCCTGACATGAGATGATTATCCTGGATAATCTGAACGGGCATGAAATAATTACTTGAGTCCTAACAAGTAGAAAAGATTTCTTGGCTACAGTCAAAGAGATAGGAGGACAGAAGCAGGTTCAGAGAAATGTGGTGTAGCTGGCCTTGAATGAAGGAAGAGGGCCATGAGCCAAGGAATGCAGGTGGTCTCTGGAAGCTAGCTGGAAAAGGCAAAGAAATGGATTCTCCCTCCAACCTCCAGAAAAGAATGCAGCCCTGCCGATGCTTTTATTTTAACCCAGTGAGACTTGAGTCAGACTTTTGACCAACAAACCATAAAATAAGTATTTGTGTTATTTAAGGCGCTAAATTTTTTACAGTAGCAACAGAAAACTTAATTACATATATTATACATTATATATGTATGTACATATAACATACTATATATACATACAAATTTAAAAGAAAAATCTTAGGATAAACATATATAATCATAAATAGTGTTAAGTTTTCTGTTTCATTGGTGATAGACCCATCCAATCTCATTTCCTACTCATGTCTAACCAATGTAACAAGACAATGAACATACTGATCATATAGCTTCAGTGAAAAGAAATGATTGAGATTCACTGATCTATTTAAGCAAGTAAAGTTAGACTCAAACTGGTCATGGGAACTAAACCTGACTTTGGAAAGGCAAAGCTGGTCCAACAAATGAGACACAATATTCCTTAAGAAGTTGAGGGCTTACAGACAGGAGATGTCCTAAAATTTATGAATTTAGGTAGTTCTAGGAAATTATATTCCTTCATAAATGACAATTAAACAGCTATAGAAAAGCATTATTTGTGATATAAACCTAGCATAAAAATAAACCTGGAAATATGTTCTGATAATTTACTCCAAAGTTTTCCTGCTTTTAATAGCAATATTCATTGGCTCCATCAGATTCTAATATTGGGCCTAAAATTCAGGCCTAAATTCTGCATTTTTATATGAAAGTAAACTATTACACTACTTTTGCAATGCATTTTAATAATACTGTAAATTCAAATTTTTGAATTTACTCACCAGTAAAATATTGCCATGATATGTAAATACACGCACAATGTTTTTCATTTTCAAAAAATGAAAAAAAATGTCTTCCTCAACAACTATTTAATATTGTGTTCTACAAGGAAGAAATGCATAAATACACTTAGATCACACAAAGAACAAGCCTCCTACCTCTGAGCTCTTCCTTTCCTTTTCCTGTTTTCACCATTAACCCTCCCTCCATCTTTTCTCCACAGTTATCATGTCAATATAATAAATAACTTCAAATTCATTGCTTTGGGCACATTGTCATTTTAATTTAAAAGACTAAGAAGAAGGAAGCACTGAAATTCAATTTATCTGTATCCAAATCACAATTACCGAGCACCTGCTCCAGGAAAGTTTCTGTGCTAAGGGCCAGGAATACAGTTTCCACCCTCCTGATGCGCCTGGCTAGTGGAGGAGGCAGACAGTGGAGAAATTCCATCTGAGATGAGAGCTCTAAGGGTGGAAGCTATGAGAGAAAGGTATTGCTATTATTGCAGGGGGTGTTTGCATACCTTTGCCAGAAAGCGGAGAAGAAAAAACATATAGGAAGGAGGAAGAAAACAACCTGCATCAAGTATAAATAGTAATGCAATCAATTTAATAACCAAGAAATATTTGGATTCTAAATTAAGCCTACCCCTAAAAAATTAAAATTAAGATGATTATCTGGACAAGCTAAAAAAAAAAAAAAAAAAAAAAAGCTACTTACCTTAATCTCAATTATTTAGATACATAATTAAAACATCTCCACTTCATCCTTCTAACATGGGACTTACCTTATTTTAAAATGAAAATGTCTAACAGAAGGATATTAGTAACATAAATAACTTTTGTGTACTTGACAAGTGGTCCTTCAAACTGAACATCAGATTAAATCCTCATTAAGTAAAAGAGCAATAAGGCATAGAAAAGTACAAATACATTTTCAGCATCTTACTTAGCATATTTGATACCTGGAATAGATACCTTTCAAACATCTTTCTCGTTTATATAACAAAATTATATTTCAATAATAATCAGTCATAATCATTATTTTCCTGATTTGTTCTTTAAAGCGATAGGCAATTTTCAAAAAGAGAATAGCTTTCAAAGTTATGAATTAAATTCAACGAAATATTTCATGTATGAAATGTACACTTAACAAAAATATTACCCCTCACAATTCAGTTTATTATAAATTTTAAATTAAAAACAAACTTCTAAGTGATCACATAAAATAATGAAATTGAAGTAATTCTATTTCTAGTTCTTTGTCTTTACAATTACTCTGTCATTACTATTTATTTTGAATCTGCTATTCCAATGTACAAAGACTATAATGTTTATTAAAGGATAATTATAAAATGTGCAAATTTGAATCATATGCACATATTATTAAAACAACAGTCACCATATCAATTGCTTAGAACTTAGAGAAACAAAAGAATAATGTGAAAAATATTTTATTGGTGACATCTAGAATTGGTGATGCATGGTGATAATACAAAGCAGACCAACTTGTAGTTGGTTTTATTGCTATGTGTAAATTCCTAGAAACATTGCAGCCTCTTAATGATTGCAACCAGGGCAGAATGCTCCCATAACTTCACCCCTGGTATGAATAGTTTCTAACCCAAATAATTTTCAAACCAATGTGGAAGAAAGCAATAAAATCATCACTATTTTTATGTGATATATGCTTATGACATATAGGTTCAGCCCGAGGGGCCTGCGACTACTCACAGAATCCCGTGTCCAAAAAGGCCCAGCCTTAGCTTTAAATGCTCTTCCACCACAGTCTTGATATTCCTAACCAACTTACCTTTGAATTTGTGTATGTAAGTGAAGTGCTACAGGACAGTGAAGCATATAACCTAGACTCACATGCAGCCCTACTCCCAAGTGCTCTCAGGGACCTGTCCTCAGCCACCTGTTCCTGCACCCAGTGATTGCTGCCACCTGGAAGGGTCCTCCCACAAGTATTCTGATGCTCTAGAGAAACTAACATTAAACATTGAATAAAAATAACTTTTCCCAGGTCAATTGAGACTGAATAAAAGAAAAAGCTGCTTTTTTTTCCCTGCATTTGAACAACAGGCTTTGCATTTCCTTTTACACTGGGCTCCGCAATTGCGTAGCCATCTTTGCCTAGATATACATGTGAGTGTGGGCATGTGCATATTTGTGTCTGTATCTAAA
The DNA here is from genome assembly GCA_004026585.1 of Noctilio leporinus. Taxonomy (NCBI): domain Eukaryota; kingdom Metazoa; phylum Chordata; class Mammalia; order Chiroptera; family Noctilionidae; genus Noctilio; species Noctilio leporinus. Next base: position 41,533 of record PVIW01008607.1, read on the forward strand.
AGAATAAAATAACTTTATATTTGGTCAAGTAACTTTATAACTTTGTAATTTATAGATGAAATAAACTTACTATTTTTATTTATAAAAATGAATATAATAATTTAATAGTTTACAGATCAGTAGAAAAGGAATCTCAATACAATATTATCTGAGTTTCTTTCAGTGGATGCATTTCCTTAAAGTCTTCCTTAACTTTATTTTTATTGTTTACAGTATTTAAAATTTCTAACTAAGAATATATTATATGCTTAAAAGGGGATTATTATAGCTTCTAAAGCAGGGCATAACATTACTAATATGTTCTTATTAACAAAATCTACTTTACAACTTTGATTTCCTGACATGCAAGAAATTGTTGGTTAGGAGCCAAAGTCATCAAATATTACTAATGTGGAGATACATCAAATGTAGTCAAATGTTCTTAAAACTCACTAATTTTAGCACAGGTCAATTATTCACACAGATTACTTATACAGAATCCTAATTCTTCAGTTTCACACCCAAAAAGTTTACATGCTTTGAAACTAATGTTTCAAAACATACTTTCATAAGGCTTGAATTACTCTATTTATAAGGCAGATCAACAAAATATTCTTATCATAAACCTTTTACTCTGTTGAGTTATATTATTTCAAAAGGCTTAGGCCTTGTCTGGTGACACAATGAATAAGGCGAATAACTCAAAGGTCGCTGGCTCGATTCCCCAGCCAGGGCAACATAACCAGGTTGCAAGCCAGGTCTCCAGCCAGGTCCATAGTTGGAGGCAGGTGAAAGGCAACCATATATTGATGTCTCTCTCCCTCTCTCTGCCTCTCTCCCTACCTGCCTCTCTAAAAAATAATAAATAAAATCTTTTAAAAAAAAAAGGCTTCATGATCAATATATAGTTGACACTGTCTTCAAGACTTCCTTCATTTTGAAAATGGCACTAAGATTTGAATGTAAGAGTAGGAATACTCCACAGATGGATGTTAATATACATGTGGAATGAATATATCATATATGAATATCTGTCTAAATTTAACAGCATTGCTAATATTCTCAAAAGAGAGCTAAAACTGCCAAAAGTCTATGGCATTATGGCACATTTGAAAAAGGCTAAGAGCCATGTGAACTACATTAGCTCTTTACACCTTCAGAAATGTCGCTGATCCCTGCAGCATTGACTTTATCCATTACAATCTAAATTCTAACTTCGATATTCACCAACTGCCACCTGAGAAACCCGCCCTTTCTTTTCTTAATCTTTTTCTATTTTAAATTCATGTGTAACTCCAGTTTCCTTTCTGCCATCCTGACTCCCTTCTTCAACTAATATTTTGATACTGTCTCAAACAAAGCAACCATGTGTACAGTACCTGCTGGTTGGATTCTATCCCTAGAAACTTCTATCTCACTACTGTACCTGGTGAGCAATCTAAGCGGAACCCACTCAGAAAGCCAATCCTTATAAAGTCATGTACTCATTTATAAGTTATCATGTTTTGCACACAGAAACTCAGCACGTACGTGATATACTGCAGGGGTAAAGCAGCTACTCACATTGCTCATGTACTCTGAAAGCAGGTCCTGGAGAGCCTGGCGAATGGCGTTGCATTCTGCGATAATGCGCTCCCGGTGGAAATCCCTCGTGCACGAAGAGTCTGCCAGCAGAGCAGCCCCGCTGATAATGGCTTCGAGTCGCTGCTCAAGTGATGGTCTTATTTCCTCCTCGGTCACTGTGAGTGGATCCAGGACAATTAAATTCTAAAGGAAAAACACATTTGGATGGTTAGAACTTCAGAGGCCCCATTTTAAAGAAAAATAAGTACTATTTTGTTTTCATGTTTAGAATGCAGGTGTGATAAAGAAAATTGCATTTTTACCGCCTCACCTAGTTCATGCATAATTCCATGTAGCAATTGTTATTCAGGAGTGTGACAAAGATTGCAGTTATGAGCAATCAATTCTAGAGTCAGACGAACCTGTATTCACACCTTGCCTTTCCCTCTCACCAATTGTGTGAGCCAACTCAGGCATCTTATGTACTTGGAGCCTCACCTTCTTGATTTGTAAAGTTGGAATATTAATGTTGCTTGTTTCAGAAAACTGTTGTAAGAACAATGTGAATGCTTAATACAGTGCATGGCACATTATTATTTATAATACTCACCCTTTTATAGAACTTCATTGTTGGCATAATATTTTCACATATGTAATCAAATCCTGACAACACTATAAAGAGGTGGGCAGCAAAGATACTCATAATCACATACTTGGATTAATGATGTCAGGCTGAGACTGTTTTACCCAAGGTCACTGAACAAATAATGGTAAAGTTCAGATAAGTATCCAGGTCTAAAAATAGCTAATTCAATATTCATTTCATTATGCCTTACTGTAAATCATACACTGTAATTAACTTTAACATATCAAAAAGAATTTTGAAATATAATTATTCATTGAAAAAGTAAAACTCCATCTTTTTGTTGATCTATTATAACTTTCAGCTATTTCCCACTATTGAAAACTGACATGGTTTCCATTAGATAAAAGTCTCCAAGCAATAGAAGTCAAGATAATCTACAGTCGCTGAAGAAAAGATTAAAGGTATGAGGATCTAATGGTCCTCCATTAAAATACTTCAAGAGAAGCAGCTTTTCCAAGGTTTAAAAGGCATAATGTGGCAATTAGAGATTATCGAATAAAAGATCTCTGAATAATCATTAACATAAAATGAAATCATTTAATGACTTTCAAATGTGTGTCCAAGTGTAAATCTATACATACACACACACTGAAAATAATTGATCTCTAGAGTGTGTAATCTTATTATTAAATTTTATATATACACATATAGAGAGGGGCCTATGTATATTTTATGTGTATAAAATCTTAAACTGATCAGTTCACTATATTACATTATAATAAATATTTGGAGATCAAAAGTAACCAGAATAAAACTTTGAAAGCTATAACACTAGGAACAAGCTAGGAAAATTATTACAGAGAAATAATTTTTAAACAATTAGAGAAAACTTAGTACTAAGTAACATTAAATATATAATATAAAGTATAACTATTTTATATGGAAAAATTAAAATTTTACAAATGCCAAATTTAACGTTTTTGTTATCCAATGATAATCTTTTTGATGAGACAATAATACCAACCATGGCCCATTAGTCAAGGATTCATTTACATTTAACTCTACCTTCTTGCTTCACTGGCCACAAACATTCCACTCCAATGTTTCATAACAATAATTAAACCAATTAAAATCTTTTTGAAAATGTCCTTCCAATGTGATATCATCATTAAAAAGAGATACTGGGGGTAACAGAATTGCTTTTTGATTGCTCTAATGCAATCGGAAGTGCGATAGGTACATTAACATGTCTCCAGCACTATGGTGATACAAAAAGAAATTAAAATTCAAATCTCTTTACCTATAAGAATTACAAGCAAAAACTAGTAATTTCAGGATGTGAGTTTATACCAGAAAACAGCCTGTATTATAGGATTATGTCATTCTATATCTCGCTCTAGGGGCCATTCCTCAAACTATCCTAGTCTTTGGATTTTTACATATTTAAGATTTAAGACTTCTCAGATTTTGCAGGCTCATCTGAACCCAAACCATGCCATGCTCTGACATCTAATATCTGCACACAGGCCCTCTTGATTCCTCTTAGACTACTGTCCTCCTATTCACATTCTGTAACAATTTTCATTAAGCTTGTCATCAAATCAATAAAAAGGAAAATTTTTTCAAAACTTGAATGTTCTATGAAATACCACTGGATATTTGAGACCTACTGAAATAAAGAACTATCTCTTTTGGACTTCAGTAAGATGATGGAATAAGAATATCCATACTTCTTACCCCAACAGGAACGCTGATTTTCACAATAACGCATGAATGAGAATACCTTTATGGAAGCCTAGGATTACAGCTGAGAATTTCCAGCTCCACAGTGGAGCAAAAAAATTAAAAGAATAGTGCCCTGGCTGGTGGCACAGTGGATAAGGTGCCAACCTGCGAACCCAAAGGTCACTGGGTCTATTCCCAGACAGGGCACATAACCAGGTTGCAAGCCAGGTCTCCAGCCAGGTCCATAGCTGGAGGCAGATGAAAGGCAACCATACATTGATGTCTCTCTCCCTCTCTGCCTCTCTCCCTTCCCCTCTCTCTGAAAAATAATAAATAAAATCTTTTATTTAATTAAAAATTAATTAATTAAAAAATAGAACTACTGACAAAAATAAGAACAATTTGGCTTTACCCATGTCATCCCTCTCCCAAGGCAGCACAGCTAATGCCAGAAGAGGTCATGGTAGCCAGTAATCTCTCCCATGGGAGAAAATGAGGGCAAAGTGAGCACTTAGCTTCATCAGCCTTGTATGATGGTGCCTAAGAAGCCCATTTCCATCTCTTGCCACCCAGAACATTGAAAGAATTGGAACTACTGAATAATTGATGGACAGCCAAAAGCACAAGACCAAAGAAAGGAAGTAGTTCACTGAAACCAGTGCATGGATATCCACCACCAGCAGATGCTAACTGTGTTAAGGCTCCAATAAGAGCCCCAACCACAAACAGCTCACTGTTAGATTGGCAGGGAGTATACACCATTAAACATTCCAGGGCATTGCCCTAGGGAAAATAAATAAGAGGCCCTCAGCACCCAGCCTGCATTTGTTTGTGGTATTAAGAGAAGGCACATAGTCTAAGACTTCCCCCTTAGGGAGAAAAGGAGGAATGGAGCAGCTGTATTCATAGAAAAAAATCTAAGAGACCTCAGTGTCTCTAGCTGGGCTTACTAAAGCCAGAGAGTGAAGACTTGAGGAAGTGGGTGCTTATTCAAATGTAAATACAACAATGCAAGGTTTCAAAGAACATGAAGAATCAAGAAAATATGACATCACCAAAGGAATAAAATAAACACTAGTAGCTGTTCCCCCCAAAATAAATTCACTAATTCCTTTGAAAAGTAATTCAAAATAATCATTTTTAAAAAGCTAAGTGCGATAAAAAAGAACAAAGATATACAACTCAACTAAATCAAGAAAGCAATACATGGACAAAATGAAAAGTTTAACCAAGAGACAAGATCTAACCAAATAATGGAGCTAAATAACACAATGACTAAACTGCAAATCCACTAGAAGGGTTCAACAATGACTACAGTGCATTCAAAAGAGAGGAAGAATGAACTTAAGGACAGATCATTTGACTTATCTAGTCAGAGGTACAAAAAGAAAAAGAAAAGAAAGAAAGTCTACTAGATTTATGGGACATCATCCAAAAAGCTAATATACTGTATTTTTCATACTATAAGACATACCTGACCATAAGACACACCTGGTTTATAGGAAAACAAGAAAAAAAATATTCTGAACCAAATGGTGTATTAAAATAATTAACAAAATATAACAGAATAACATTTAAACTATGTAAAGTGAGCAGCAGTCAACAGTGGTATTAAGAACCATTCTCACTGTCATTAACAAATGAGGAGAGACTTTAAGGTTCAGGTACTCTTCTAGTTTTCTGGGAACCCCAAGAACTCATCGTTGCTAGTGTCAGAAATTATGAAGTTCAGTTGTTCACAATTACTGATAGCACTTTCTTCACTATCTTCATATATGATAATATCTTCAGTTTCATCGAAGGCATTGTTAATGCCACATTTTTTGAATGACCATACAAGGGTTTCATTCTTCACTGAGTGCCTTGATGTTTTCACCCATTCACAAACTTGAGTGATAGTGAGCTCTTCATGTGTCCAGTAGGTGTCAAATCATGTTTACTAGCAGCCGTCCATTTCTTCCACTCTTCTCTCATAAAGGCTTTCAATGGTTTGTTGATGGAAATGTTGAGAGGTTGCAACTGGCTGGTAAGATGCCCAGGAATTACAGCTAGATGAGTCTTCACTTCTTTAAAGCTCTTTTTTGTAGTTTTGCTAATATGAGCTCTACACTAGCCAAGCACTAATAAGCCTCATACCTATTATTATCCTCAGCTAATGCGACAGGTCAGACAGGTCAGTAGCTGGGAGTGTCAGATGCCTCTCTGCACTCTCCCAGGTCCCAGGTGATGGGCAGAGGCAGATGGCAACTGACCAGACACCCTGAGATTCAGCAGTAAAGTGGGACATTTAAATGTCCCCAGGGGTTTCACTTGGGCCAACCACTTCCTCTTCTAACAGCTGTCACCACCGCTGACAGGTCAGGTAATACACATCATGGTCTGTGACGCAATACTTCCTCCAGAAGACACACAGACATTTCCAACCCCACTTTTTTTTTTTGGGGGGGTGCATTTTATGGAGCGAAAAATGCAGTATAAACATGTTGTATAGACACTTCAGTCAATGATGGACCATATGGTACAATGGTAGTCCCATAAGAGTATAATAGAGATGAAACATTCCTATAGCCTAGTTACATTCTAGCCATAGTTACATTGCATCAAAATTAATTGCACATGTGTTTGTATTGATGCTGGTATAAACAAGCCTACTGTGCTACCAGTTCTATAAAACTCAACATCCTTTGTGATTAAAAATTCAATAAAGTAGGTGTAGATGGAATGTAGCTAATCACAATAAAGACCACGTATAACAAGCCACTAGTAACTCAACAGCGAAAAGCTGAAAGCTTTTTCTCTAAGATCAGAAATGAGAGAAGATTTGCCACTCCTGCCACTTTCATTCAACATAGTGCTGAAAGTGCTAGCATGAACAACTGGACAATGAAAAGAAATAAAAGGCACCCAAATTGGAAAGGAGTAAAATTGTCTCTGTTGGCAGATGACGTGTTCCTATACAGAAAACTCTGCTTTCATCATCAAAAAACTGTTAGGCTAATAATTTCACTAGTTTCAGGATAAAAATCAACATACAAAAATCAGTTTCATTGTAATACACTAACAACAAATTATTTTAAAAGAATTAAGAAAACAATCTATTTGCAATAGTACCAAAAAGAATAAAAAACTTCGAATAATTTAATCGATTAGGTGATAGATCTATATACTGACAACTATAAAACACTGATGAAAGAAATTGAAAATAATATACAAATATATGGAAGAATATCATGTTTATAGATTTGAAGAATACAGTTAAAATGTCCATACAACCCAAAGCAACTTACCAGTTCAATGCAATTCCTATCAAAATTTCAATGGCATTTTCAACAGAAATGGAAAAACACAATCCTACAATTAATATGAAACCACAAAAGACCAACAATAGTCAAAACAATCTTGAGAGAGAAGAACAAAGTTAGAGACACTTCCTGATTTTAAATTGTGTTATAAAGTTAGCATAATCAAAACAGTATGATGCTGGTATAAAAACAGCCACATTGACCAATAGAACAGAATAGAGAACTCAAAAATAAACTTTTTGTTTTTGGCCAACTATTTTCAACAAGTATGCCAAAAACACACAATGGGGGAAGTATAGTGTCTTCAATAGATAGTGCTGGGAAAACTGGATTATTGCATGCAAAAGAATGAAATTAGACCCTCATCTTATACCATACAAAAAATTTTTTTAAACCCTCAAAATAGTTTAATGACTTAAATTTAAGACTGAAACTATAAAATTCCTAGAAGTAAACATAGGGCAAAGGCTCTTTCATGCTGGTCTTGGAAATGAGTTTATGTATATGACACCAAAAGCACAGGCAACAAAAGCAAAAGTAGACGAGAAGGACCACATCAAACTAAAAGACTTCTGCACAGCAAAAGTAATATCAAAATGAAAAGGCAACCTACAAAATGGGATAAAATATTTGCTGACAATATATAAGAGGTCAATATCCAAATTATATAAGAAACTCATACAACTCTAGAGGGAAAAACTCAATATATAAACAAACAAAGAACTGAATAAGTATTTCTCTGAAGATGATATACAAATGGCCAATTGGCCATTATTAATATATAAATATGTATAGTATTGCTTAGAAAGTGGAGAAAAGGGAATCCTTGTGCACTATTGATGCAAATACAACTTGGTACCATAGGAAAACAGTATGGGCTTCACTCACAAAAAATTAAAATTAGAACTACTATATTATCCAGCAACCCCACTTGGCACATGTATCCATAGGAATTTAAATCAGGACCTCAAACAGGTACCTGCACTCCCATGTTCACTGCAACATTATTTACAACAGCTATGATTTGCAGGGAAAAACTAAACGCTCATTGACAATGACTAATAAAGAAAATGTGGTTTATATATACAATGGAACATTCTTTAGCCTTAAAACTAATCCTATAATTTGTGACATATTATAAAAACAAATATTATACCATTTCAATTATATGTGAAATGTAAAATAGTCAAATTCATAAGCAGAAGAGCAGAATAGTAGTATTCAGGGAGTATAGCAGGAAGAGGAAAAAGGAAGGTTACAGTCAAAGAACAAAAGTTCTGGAGATCTGTATCGCATAGTACCTCTAGCTACCAATACTGTATTGTATACTTCAATTTTGCAAAGAAAGTAAGTCTTAAGTGTTCTTATCACACTAATAATGATGATGATGACAATGATAACAATAGGTCTGGAGTAACTTTGGGAGGTGATGGATGATTATGGCATTGACAGTGGTGATGGTTTCAGAGGGTATACTTATCCCCAAAATGATCTAGTTATGTACATTAAATACATCCAGCTTTTCACGTTAGTCCTACCTAAAGAAATGTTTTATAAAACAAATAAAGCTCACCTTTAAAAAAAAATAATTTTTCTTCTGAACTATTACAGGAATGCGCTGAAACATTTTTCAGTGTGTTTTCATGGCATTAATTCCATGAAAGACAAACAAACCACAGGATGTTATATTTTTCAGGATCCTAGTCCACTGAACACAGAATCTATATCCCCTTTTTCCTAGGTTCCGCCCAATAAACATTTTCCTCCCTCACACTTTACTGACAGAAAATTATTCGAAAAGTAAGAATTCTAACTTCATTGTCTCCTATTTGATTGCTGTTCTTTAGGGAAGAGTATAGTTTAAGGATTAAGGAAACAGGTGTAACTCCTGAAAGCAGTTGGCCTGCATTTGAATAGTTGCTCATTAGCCATAAACAAATTCATCTAAGCTGTTATATTATGTACTCTCATCTTTCAGCATATCTTGTAACTTCTTTAGTTAATGAATTTGATTCCCTCATTTTTCTTCATACTATTTCTCAGAATTGAAGACTTTAAGTAAGCCCTGTAAGATCATTCTGCTAGTAAGTAGCAGAAGCAAATTCTGTCCAAATATGTCTATTTTCAGTTCCATGTTGTAACTATTATGCAATACTGCTTTTGTTCTTATTGACTCAGTATGAACCATATCATTAGTCTATAAATGTGAAAACTGCAGGTGAGCTAGATTATGTAACTTGTCTGGTAATACTTCTAAAATAAGATGTAGGATCCAAATCCAATCCGCACACTTTATACCATGCTTGGGAAATGGAGATGAAACCACCTGGTAAATCTCTCCACTTCTGTCTCAACGTGATTTTCCATCCATTTTTCTTCCCATTTGTTTTCAAAGATGACCTTGCCCACTCTTCTTCCCACTCTTACTCCTTTTTTTTCAGAGCTAACTTCTCTTTCTGTGCTCTGATCTCAAGCCCCAAGTCCTCTCCCATTAGTCCTTCCTTAAATTGTGAGCCCGCAGTGCGCCAGGAATTGGTGGTGGAGTGGAGAGCATCTCCTGCGCTTCCCACAGGAAGATCTCATAGCCTAGGGGAACGGACAGACATTAACCAAGTGATTGCATCAATATGTAACTGGATGTGTGATATAAACAAAGCATTGAGAATAAAGTAGAGGTTGACCAGGCATAACTGGAAAATTGGGTGAAGAATCAGGATACAGGCAAAGCAGATGTAAGCTCAGGAAATACATAGGGCTCTGAGGGTGGGCTTTAAAGTTCCATAAAGCAAGGAGTTGAAAATTTGGGTGTAACCTTATCCATGCCTTATCAGGTCAACTTGAATAGGCACCAGGGTTATAATTTTCTGCAACTTAGAGCAAGAGAAAGAACACTGTGTTACCTGAAAACAAGGCAAAGGGAAAAAATGAGCTTTACCCCTAAAATAGTTAGAACACCCAATGCAAACATCAGAAGGACACAGAAAACTTCCTGAAAGGCAGGAAAGAGGTCTGTGCAGGCAAAATGAGAAAATATATTGCATTTATTTATGTAATAGAAATATAGTAAAATCATAGTCAATGGATAGGTGCCAACCTGCGAACCCAAGGGTCGCTGGTTCGATTCCCAGCCAGGACACATAACCAGGCTGCAAGCCAGGTCTCCAGCCAGGTCCATAGCTGGAGGCAGGTGAAAGACAAATCATACATTACATTGATGTTTCGCTCCCTTTCTTCCTCCCTCCCTGCCCTTCTCTCTGAAAATAATGAATAAAGTATTTAAAAAAAGAAAAGAAACATAGGAAAATCGGACCCTAAAAAAGAATGATTACAATTAAATTCTAAAAATCAGTGGCGTACTCATAGATATTTTAAAATCTAAAGAATGCATATGACTCATGGACTGAGGGTATGACAACCAACCCAAATAATGATGTAGGGAATGATTTAAAATACTTTAAATCTTTTACTAGAGTAGTTGTAGTTTAAATCAACATTGCTGATCATTTTCCTTTTTCATTGAGCCTAAAGCCTATCTTTCAGGAAAAAACATACAACATAAGGGTTATTACTCAATATGAGTTATGATGGAAGCAATCTCTGTGACCTTAAGAAACACAAAAATAAATGCTAACTTTATAGAAGATTGAGATCATGGTTTAATATGTATTTTTAAGTGATTAAAGTGAGGTGAATTCATATGAAATAAATTGGAAAGAATACCAAAATATATTATATAGTAAAAAGCCAAAGTTGCAGGATAATGTACAGTGATATCATATATATTTAGAAACAACAAACATACAACAATACTTTAGATTTTCCTTGAGTATATATAAGTATATAAGGCCCTGGGAGAAAGTCTGAGGAATACCAAAGACATAGCAACTGTTATCTCTGAAAATAATCCATATTAGTTAAAGTTTTAATTTTTTTATTATAGCCTAACAATTGTGTATTATTTATAAGTTATAAATTAATTAAAATGTTAAATTCTTAAACTTTAAAAAAGAAAATAACCATGACTCAAACATCTATAATTCCTTTTATTTTAGATATTTATCAACTAATTATTTTTATCAAAATAGAAAAAATAATGATTGTATTATGTACCACAAGGAACTATGATATCAAGTTTTCATATTAATAACTTTGAAAAAGTTTAAATTGGCTATGTTGGGTTTCATCATTATAAATATCTTTAGTTCATGTGTCTTTAAAAAAAAATAGACATATGACCCCAAAATACGAGGGCTCTCTTTTTCAGTGGAGCTTTAGAATCAGAAAACAGTTGAATCTTGGCCTTAAGAAACAATGTGGCCCTCCAGTCACATTGAGAAGGTTGTTTAAGTTTTGCAAACCTTTATTTTACCTGTTGTAGAGTGGCAAAAATAAAATCTATACCTATCATATAAGATTACATTTCATGTATCTTTATAGCTCATTTTAATATCTGGTGGGGTTAGACCTTCCTTATAATTTCGTGTTAACACTATTTTTATGTTTATATGCAGTACCTTTTATTCCTCATAACTGGAGGCACGGTGTACTATTAAGGAAGCTATTCCTAAAACAGAACACCCTATATACCACTCTGTATATGAGGGTATATATAGACAGGAATTCATCCCACAAATATTTATTAATCATCTAATATACTTCAAATTCTGAGGAAGGCTTTGGTCATGCCTAACCACAGCATGTAGGAAGTTATAAAAAATATCTTAAACAAGGTGAAGCATAAAATCAATATGGTTGGAAAAAGTTTTCTGTATTTTAATAAGCATGTCATAAATCCTACTCATCATTCACACACTTTATATTCTGTAATGAGATTGATCCTATTTACATTCAAAACACAAAAAATCTTACACCTATTCTCCAAAGTGAAATTGCCTATCAAAAGAGATGTAGCTATGATTATAATCAAGTAGCAACATTCTTCACAAAAATACATGCTACATCTCAAGTTGGGAGCAGCAAAAATAATAACTACAGAGCATAAATGAGTTTCTCAAGCAACCACATTATCAATCTTCAGAGTGAATGATAAAAGTGAACAAAATTTTGCCCTATGATTACCAACAGAAAACACTACTGAGAGAACTCACAGGCTCTCCTTTGTCTAGTATATCCCTTATTCTAATGCATTTCTACTTAAATAATTTAAAGAATAGGTGCTTTACATATAAGAAATGTAAAAGAAGGAAAAATATGAATAATAAACATAATATAAGTTAGCCAGATGATCAATATATTATTTATACTACTTTGGTAAATTAGTGTAATTAACACACTAAGCTAACTATATATTCAGTTACATTGTCAAACTGTACATAGCTCAATTCTGTTATATATTAATTTAACAAAAAACAGAAAATATTTTAGAAACTCATTCAATATGCCTATAAAATAAATATACTGATTCTTTTAATAATTTTTTTTCTAAGTAATAGGTATAGACCATTTAAATATCCCAATGAGTATTGTGACTATAGTTTTACCAGAGCACCAATAAAAATTTTAATCATCTAATTATTTTACCTGAAGGTAGTAATCTATTTTACTAGGCATATTTCTGTCAGAATTCAACAATTTGGTTTTTTCATAGCACTGTATCATGAATTATTTGCTTCTTTTATTTGACTACATAAAACATAAACTTCCAAGAATTCTTCTGTTTTCAAAACCTCACTAGATATTGGGGTGATGCAAATCAAAACTACCATGAGATGCAACTTCAGACATGTTAGAATGGTTAATATTAACAAGGCAAGTGACAAATGTTGGAGAAGTTGTGGAGAAAGGGGAACCCTCATTCACTGCTAGTGGACAGGTAAACTGGTACAGCCACTATGGAAAACAGTATAAAGGTTTCTTAAAAAATTAAGAATATAAAGTTACCATATGACTCAGCAATCCCTCTTCTGGATGTCTATCAAAAAAAAAAGAAAACTTGAAAACATGTATTCACAAAGATATATGCAGCCCTATGTTCATTGTAGCATTATTCACAATGACCAAGACATGGAGACAACCAAAATGTCCTTTGATAGAGGATTGTATAAAGATGTGATACATATAGACAATAGACTACTTGGTCATAAAAAGGATGAAATACTGCAATTTGCAACAACATGGATGGACCTTGAGAATATTAGGATGAGCAAAATGTCAGTCAGGAAAACATAAAACCCATATGATTTAACTCATATGTGGGATATAAAACTGAAACTCATGGACACAGCAGTGTAGCAGCTGTCAGAGGAAAGGAGTGTTGGCAGGGACTAATATATGGTGACAGTAGACAGTTTGGCTTTAGGTCCTGGGCACACAGTGCAACATATAGATCTAGTGTCATAAAATGTACACTTGAATCCTATATGATGTTTTTAACCGATGTCACCTCAATAAATATAATTTAAAAATAAAACAAAAACAAAACAATAATTGTAACACAAGCACTTTCAAGAAGATGTTGATTTTGTTGCAATAATAAATAAAATATTGAATATGTTCATATATCATCTTACTAGAATATTGCTAACTGGGGCAATATATTTTAATGAAAGCAAGTGAAGTCTTTGTTATTGCCTATTTGAAAATACATGTTTACATGTTTATTTTACCTCTGCTCATGGTCTGTTTTTAAACCATGTGTAAAAATCCTAAAAATATATAAGCAATGATGATTTATTCTTTCCACAATGAACTTAAGAGAAAATCAGATGATTTTTAAACACAGTAACATCACCAAAAATATAGCATATACTCCGATATTCTTAACTCCCTCAGTAATGCCATGTGTGGCCTACCTTCTATGTCCATGAGCTTTATGGCTTGCAACCTAACTGAATAAAAAACTGCAAAACATAAACAAATGTTTTGAATAGTTCCTGCCATTTCCATGGTTTACAGCAGTGCTTATGCCCGTGCAGTTTTCCCAGAAAACAACACATTGGCAAAGGCGAGCAGATACAAATGGGCCAATTGGAAAAAATAAGTAATCCCATTTGTGCTCTATTTCTATTTGATTCTACCTTCACTTCTGTCTATAATTATGTCCGCTGGGAGAAATAGCAGGTTAAGTACGAGATTTGGATTCATAGGGATTGCATATAGTAGAACACAGAAAAGTGTAGCAAATGCAACACAGGCATACCTAATAACTATAAAACTCTCAAAGTTGTGTCTTCCCTAGGATCCCTTTAAAAAATGATGACTGAGAAGATGACTGCCAGTGTAACAATCTCTTCCTAACACCACCCTTTAGATGCTCCTGATGTTATCCCTAACTCCTTCCTCATGATTTCTAAAGCACTGCTATTTAAAGATTGAAGAGATGATATTCTGTATATTTTGAAGTTGCAAACAACAAAGATTCTTCGCATGAAAAGAGTTAAGAATCTTCTCTTTCCTTGGAGTTGACTACATAATTAAAAATAAATTAAGTCAAAAGTTTCTAAGTAATTTTTCTAGTTAACTGGGAGTAAAGAAAAGTTTTCTCTAGTTCTTGCATTTGAAAATTTATGTTTGGAATGTATTCACCTGTAAGTGCCACAAAATAATCATTTTAGATTCTTTATAAAATCCATAGTCTTGCTAAGAAATTGGGATAACTGTGTTGACTGTACTTTCTAGAGTGCTATACAAAATAACTCTTGTGATGATGAAAATTTTCTATATCCACAATGGCCACTAGCTACATGTGACTATTAAATACTTAAACTGTGGCTAACACAACGAAGAACTGAATCTTTAATTTTACTTTTTCTAATTGTTATCCTATTACAGTTGTCCCAACTTTCCCCCTTTGCCCTCCTCCACCAAGCCCACCCTCCACTCCCACAGTCAAAGCCCACATCACTGTCCATATCCATGGGTCATTTGTACAAGCTCTTTGACTAATTAGTCCCTTCCCCTTCTTTCCACCACTATCCCCTTTCCCCATTCCCTATGGCTGCTGTCATTTTGCTCCATGTTTCCATGTCTCTGGTTCTATTTTGCTCTTTAGTTTATTTTGTTCATTATATTCCTCTTATAAATGAGAGCACATGGTAGTCTTAAATTGCAATTTATTCAAACTTAAATTCGAATAGCTAACTGTGACAATTAGCTACTATATTAAACAACATAACTTCAGAAACTGCTTTCTATTTTATTTTCCATAACATGATTCTTTTATTATGATAGCCCCTAAGCTGGGTTTCATTAGGTAAAAGGTAGTGATGACCTCTCTGTTTAGAGGAAAGAAATCAGTATCTCTCTACCACCATCTGTTGCTTAGAAAAACTGCCCTCTCCCCAAATAAAACCACCAGGTGTGCCTATATGTGTAGCAAAAATAGCTGAATGATAGAGAATGAACACACTATTTCCCTTAATTGATTATTATCTTTGGAGAAAGTACTGGAAGAGGATAGAATTTTATGCTGTGGTCAATCATTAAGCCTTGCTTTATCTGGTCCTTTCCCTGATGACTAGTTGGGAATAAGTCAGTTAAAGAAAAGGAGGCAGATCCAAAGAATATGTATCACTGTGTGGAAGGGTAAGAAGCCAGTCTTTGGTGGCCAGTATATAGATACTGAGTATCAGTGGGAGAAGGAACAGATACCCTGAGGAAAAAAAAATTTCTGAAAAGATGGGAAGGGCCATTTAAGACAACATTCACTATTCCACAGTTCAATTCATTATACTCCATTTTATATACCTCTCCTTTTTGTATTCAAGGATATTGCCGATGCTGTTCATAACAGGGTGTAGATGTATATGTAATTGGAAAGGCCAGTCTCTGGCTTAATGTTCTTTCCAAGTTAGGAATAGGTGTAGAAAAAAATTGATTATGCACTTACCACTGTTTAGGTTTTTTTTTCTTTACTAGTTTCATAATGACACACTTAAAAATTGGTCAGAAAAATGTTAAACCAAGATCACTCCTTCTGCTTTTCTTTAATCTTTCAGAGATTTTTACCAAAGGCCTTACTTTTTCCCTTGGTGCTTAATCAACCTGATTTAGGTTTTTCATTCTATTAAGGAAAAAGAACATGCAAAACAGAAGGACAAAGAGGAGAGGAAAAAGAGAGTGGAGGGAAATACAAAGAAGGTAAAGGTGGGGAGAGGGGAAGGGGGAAAAGTTGGGATGGGGCCTGAGAGGAATGGAAAGCAGGGCAGGTGAAGAGAGCAAAGCAGAGCAAATGAAAAGAAAGATAGCCAAGGAGAAGCAACAGGTTCACAAAACCTCTTGTATTGTGCACATTGGCAATAATGAAACCAATGTGATGCTGTGTTTAATGATCCAGCAGAAATTTTAGGTAGTAAGGGGATGATTACAAAAGTACTTTGACAATTCAGCCCCCCAAAATCCAGCTTTTGTTATTATAGATTTTAAAAGGCAACTGGTTTTTATAACTTTATAAGCTTCAGGTGTCTGACATATCCCTTTCTGAAAGTGACAGCAGTCTCATAGCTTTGGTAAATGGGTGCAAACAACATTTAAAGAAAATTAATGTTAGAAACATGCATCCATATAACCAGACTATTTTTCCATTAGATATTGATCTTATGTAAGCATGATATGCAATTAAAGAACATAAATTACGTGCTTTAATCAGTACATAATGCCATAAATGATAATTCCATCACTGGACTCCATTTCAGATTTTTCTAATCAGGATGCCATGGAACACTAATTTTCCATTAAGACTGCCAAGCAAAACTGTGGTAAGGACCCTTTGTCCCTTTTCCTTGCATTAAAAAAAAAAAAAAGTAATTGAGTATGAGGTCAAAATCAGAACTTGGATGGAGTGCTTCATCTAGAGAGACTCTCAGGGGTACAGATCAGGATAGTTAATGGGAGAAAAGCATCAGGTGCCAATGAAAACTAATTGAGGTAAAAATGAACAGGATTATTTCTCTGTACTCTGGATGAGAAATTACTACGTTTAAAGGGTTCTCAATTTAACTGAACTGTGATCATGGCAGCTATTTCCACATTTGAAGAGCTGATGGAAAAAAAAAGTGTGTGGAAATTTCAAAATATCCTCTGGAGTTACATGAATTAAAAGGAAATGGAACTATTTCTATTGAAAAGAGTAGGGCATCCATCATCCCAGTTTAAGGGCACTTTTAAAGTAAGGCAAAGCATTCTGATGCTCCCCAAAGAAAGCACAAAATTCTGTCAAAGGCAGGGTCCTCAGTTAATATAGCACTTGCATGAGCACTGACTCTGATCCTCCACTCACAGGTGGTTCTAAGGAGGCTCCTGGTAAGTTGTTGGCTGATTGCAAGATGTAAGGTGACCCTATCTCCAAATCCATTCATGATGAGGACCAGCAGCTAGGAGACTGCAGCCTGTCAAAATTCCACTACTTGGACTATACCCAAAGAATCCTGAAACACCAATTCATAAGAACCTATGCACACCTATGTTCATAGCGGCACTATTTACAATAGCCAAGAGATGAAAACAGCCTAAGTGCCCATCAGTGGATGATTGGATCAAAAAACTTTGGTACATTTACACGATGGAATACTATACAACAGAAAGAAAGAAGGAACTTGTACCCTTTGCAACAACATGGATGGAACTGGAGAGTATTATGCTTAGTGAAATAAGCCAGTCAGTGAAGGACAAATAT
>PVIW01008608.1:0-59316 GCA_004026585.1 Noctilio leporinus
GAACCTATGCACACCTATGTTCATAGTGGCACTATTTACAATAGCCAAGTGCTGGAAACAGCCTAAGTGCCCATCAGTGGATGATTGGATCAAAAAACTTTGGTACATTTACACAATGGAATTCTATATAGCAGAAAGAAAGAAGGAACTTGTACCCTTTGCAACAACATGGATGGAACTGGAGAGTATTATGCTTAGTAAAATAAGCCAGTCAGTGAAGGACAAATATCATATGATCTCACCCATTATGGGACAATAATGAGCAAAATTAACAACAAGCAAAACAGAACCAAGTATATGAATACAAGGAATAGGCCTTCAGTGGTTAGGGGAAAAAGGGTTGGGGGGAGAGGGGAGGGGGGAGGCAGAGGCAAGAAAGGGGAGCAGCTTAGATAAGAACCTAGTATAAAGGAACCATGGACATGGACAACAGGTGGGATTGACTTTGGGGGGAATGGGTGGTGGGGAGAGGGACAGAGGGGAGCAAAAAGGGGATGGATGTAATACAACAACAATAATTTTTTTTTTTAAAATGGGCAAAGAACCTGAACAGACAACACTCTGAGGAAGATGTACAAAGGGCCCAGAGGCATATGAAAGAATACTCAACATCACTAGTCATCAGAGAGATGCAAATTAAAACCACAATAAGATATCACCTCACACCTCACACCTGTCAGAATGGCAATCATCAACAAATCAACGAACCAGTGTTGGCCAGGATGTGGGGCAAAGGGAACCCTGGTTCACTGTTGGTGGGAATGCAGGCTGATGCAGCCATTATGGAAAACAGTATGGAGTTTCCTTAAAAACTAAAAATGGAACTGCCTTTTGATCCAACAGTTTCACTACTTGGACTATACCTGAAGAATCTTGAAACACCAATTCATAAGAACCTATATACCCCTATGTTCATAGCAGCACTATGTAAAATAGTCAAATGCTGGAAACATTCTAAGTGTCCATCAGTGGATGATTGGATCAAAAAACTTTGGTACATTTACAAAATGGAATACTACACAGAAGAACGAAAGCAGGAAATCTTAATATTTGCAAAAACATGGATGGGATTAGATAGTATTATGCATAGTGAAATAAGCCAGTCAGTGAAAGACAAATACCATATGATCTCACCCATTACAGGACAATGATGAACAAAAACAACAAGCAAAACAGAACCAGATATATGAATACAGTGAATAGACCTTCAGTGGGCAGGGGGAGAACGGGAAGGGGACAGGGGCAAGAAGAAGCAATGAAGGGGAGCAGTTTAGACAACAACCTCGTATGGAAGAACCATGGACATGGACAACAGGTGCAATTGACTTTTTTGGGGAGAGGGTCGGGGTGGGGGAAGGGGAGGAAAAAGGCAATGGATGTAATACAACAACAATAAAATTAAATTTTAAAAAACAAGCAAACAAGAAACTAAATGAATGTTTCTGCCAATACTGGTAAGATTTTTAAGTAATTACCACTTTAATTTCCATGTCATTTGCATTAATATTAGAGTAGGCCCACAATCTCAAGGCAAAGAAAGCTGTTGTGTTTTGTCAAAGTTTAGGGATATCACAGTTCAGGGATATGAAGTGGTCCTTCCAACACCACTCCTGTGTTTCTGGGACTAACTCTGTTCATATCAGAGCTTCCATGAAACTGGGCCATGGATCCTCCTTCTTGGTACTTGACATGCCATGGAATAGACACCACATCCATTTGTCTCTTTGGCCTCATCCTGTAGACTAACCACCAGCCATTGCCAGGTAAGTCATCAAATTCTGGCCCAGCCTGCCATCGAGATGTATAAATTTCTCCTTAACATAATTGACTTTATTTACATATGGCTGTGTTTTTGCTATTGGACGGCTTCTGCTACATGAATGTTCCAAGATGTTGATGTCTGAGTCCATGATTTCAGGTCTTCTAAGGCCAGTGAAACTGGTAGACACAGAGGCATACCAGATGATCAGTGGGAACAAGAACATGTGGTGCAGTTGTCCTGTGTCATTTAGATATTCTGGGAGTAGACAAAACAGTGGACACACAGAAAGTAGATTTCAGGCTCAGGACTTCATCCTGCTTATGTACAGATGAGCCAACTCATGGCAGTACCTTGCAGAAGACACTATAAGGCCTAGAGAAGTTTGTGGTGTAGATACCATTCCCCCAGGATGCTCTCCATACCTTTAACACTGAGCACATTACAGTGAACTGTGCACTATTGCACATGGTCTGGTACGTGGTGTTAAGCAGGATGATTCTTCTAAAAGAGCTGAAGAGAAAAAATATTGTGTGGGATGTTTCTTTTATCTTCATAGTCACAATATGTAATGAATTAGAGGTCCTGGCTTTCAGAAAGGTATTCCTCCATATTTGGCTCATTTGCAATCAATTAAATTGAGACTGTGACCACTGCCTTATTCATGGAAGACCACACAGTTCTTGAGCCAGCTATAGAACAAAAACTTCTGTGTAGGAGATGCCTGTAAACTTGTGGACAAGATTACATCTCCCAGCATGAAGAATTTACTGCAAAAGGAGGAAGAAAACTTGCATCATTCAAATGCATGATGGAGGCCAGGTGATCAAGATTAACAGCACCCCTATGCTCTCTGTGTCTGTCTTCCCAACAAACAGATATATACAACAGCCCACTCCCCATAGTGTGAGGTAGAATTAGGATTTCCAGAGTGTGCATGGGAAGAGTCAATGACAGATGTCATGTCTGACCACAGAGCCAGCTGCAGCACTGATATTTACACTTGACCTAATACATTGTGATGGACATTTACATTAGGGTCTGAGATTGTCTCAGGGCCCTGAAAACAGTGGGGATGGAAAAGAGACTGAATTGATCTGCAGTTGTGGTTCTCTGCCCAACACAGACAGCATTTGTCTGTAACAGTTCCAGGTGAACCTGGCTCATCTTAGCTAATCAAGGGCCATGTCACAGATAATGCACAACCTTCTCCTATGTAGTGAGGATGTGGAGTCCATAGGTGTATAGATTCTGCAGTGTAGTTAACAGTAGACACAGATACCCATTCATGCTCCCACCATAGCGAAGAATTCCTACAACCCAATGGAGTGAATCCCATTCTTCCCTGGACCAAATGCAGGGG
Organism: Noctilio leporinus; assembly: GCA_004026585.1. Classification (NCBI taxonomy): domain Eukaryota; kingdom Metazoa; phylum Chordata; class Mammalia; order Chiroptera; family Noctilionidae; genus Noctilio; species Noctilio leporinus. The sequence goes on from PVIW01008608.1 coordinate 3,123, forward strand.
AGCAGTGGGAGGGCCAGGACCAGATGCTGGACTCCATGTCACCAAATGTGACCTCTTGACATTGTCCAGGGTTGCCCAGGATTTTGTGCTAAGTTATTGAGATACTATCATGAACACCTTCTTCAGGACACTCATCTGCACTGAGGCGTGGTACTTTTTGCAGGCCTTCAACACTTGAGCTCCCTGTATAGTAGGAGGGCATGCAATAGGGTTACTCTTCTCATAAAAAAGCAGCATAGCCCTGACCCAGCTGCCTTGGAACAGGAGCCAAGCTTGCTATTGCCCGGTGTTCCCTGTGCCAGTCAGGACAGAACACAGGTCTTGCACCATGGGGTTTGGGCTCAGTTGGGTTCTCTTTGTTGCAGTTTATTTATTTCTTTTTAATTTAAGATTTTACTTACTATTTTTAGAGACAGGGTTAGGGAGAAAGGCAGAGAGGGAGAGAGACATCATGGTTGCCTTTCATCTTTCTCCAGCTATGGATCTGGCTGGAGACCTGGCTTGCAACCTGGTTATGTGTTCTGGCTCGGGAATCGAACCAGCAACCTTTGGGTTCACAGGTCAGTACCTTATCCACTGTACCACCAGTCAGATCTCTTTATTGTAGTTTTATGAGGTAGTTTATGGAGTATGAGAGAAACTGGGTTTGAGGGTGGGTATGACTGAGAGGAACAGTGAACATGATATTTTACTGACATGATATTTTTGTGTTTACAGGTGTCCAGGGTAAAGTGGAGTTTGTTGAGTTTGGGGGAGGCTTAGTGCATCCTGGGAGCTGCCTCTCAGAGTCCCCTTTGTGGCGTGTGCATTCACCTTCAGTAGCATTAAGATACACTGTGTTCACCAGGCTCCAGGGAAGTTGGTCTCATACAGTAATAGTAATGGTGACAGTACAAATTATGCTAACTTCATGAAGAGCCAATTCACCTTCTCCAGAGACAATGCCAGGAACATGCTGGATCTACAAATGAACAGCCTGAGAGCTGAGGACAAGGGCCATGTATTACTGTACGAGAGACACAGTGAAGGGGAGTCAGTGTGAGCCCAGACACAAACCTCCTGGCAGAAGGGGCTGCAACCATGAGTTGGTTTTCCAGGTTCCTGAACAAAATGACTTTCCCTGGTGCAGGTGCAGATGGAGGTTGGGCTGGCTTCCTTCAAGGTTTCCTCTCATTGAATTTTCACTGAGTGAACCTGTCTAGATTCCTGATTTCTTCAATCACCTCCGAAGTCTCTGGGTTACACACATTTGTTGTGAAGAAACACAACTTTCTCTAGTGAACAAAAGGCAGCAGCTCTTTCAGATTCTTTTGTGCTCAACTATAATTAATCTTCAAACCTTTAGATGCATGTCAGCTGAGTGTAACTAGAGAATCTGCTGGACTGAAGAGTGAAGCTCATCCCCCCATACATGAATCCAAGGCCTGAGAACAAGGACTGCATATGATGTTGGTCATTTATTTGGCCTCATGGTCACAGCACCAAGAGTTGGTGATGTCACATAAAAACAGAAGGACCAAGGGTGACTTGGTGTGGATGTCCAGGCTGATGATGAGTATACATACTAAGAGAGCATGAATATTTTATAACACACAGGATTGAAATCTCTGAGAGGTACAGGAAAGGCTCTTTAGTCAGTCAGACATGCTTTGAGAGAGCCAGGAAAGGAGGTGTTGGGGAGGGAATTCAACTCACAGAGGCTTGTATGGTTACAGTCTCACAGTGACATGTAAAGAGGAGACCAAGCTTTTCTAATCAGATTTCCTGTGAGGCAGATAGAGCAGAGGCAGGAATCAGCCATCATTTGCCAGCAAATATAAGCTAAAAGGGGGTTTCACTACCTATTCCTCTTAAACACTTTGAAAACTTAGCAAAACTAAGAAGGGGATGGATGTAATACAATAACAATAAAATTAAAAAAAAAAGATAATTTATTACGAGTGCGTTGAAACCAGGTATACAGAAAATAATGATTATGAGTAATAAAATGATGACTATAGGATTGGACAGGTTCCTTGGTTCAACATCATGGCTGGACTCCATTTTCTATCCAATGTTATCAGCATTTTGAAAGGCCTAGTGTCAAATGATAGGTGGGCTCTGAATGGTTTTACTCTCCCAATGAAACCTACATAGGAGATATGTGCTTTATTTTCACATTGAGCGTAATCATGTATGGAGAATCCCCATTTACCCAGAAAGGGAAAGAACAAGTATAAATAAGCACATAATAATGATAATGGTGGTTATGAGAGTGTGCATTATGGCGATGACCTCAACATCATCAACAACACTAGACTGAGAAAACAGGTCAGTTAACCCACTCCCATAATTGAGTTAGCACATGAAGAATTCTGAGTTGTATACTTATTTGCTATTCTCATTTCTAGACATTCTCCATGTAAAAATATGATTGTTTCTAATACAATTAGTTTCTGCAATGTACCCTGGGCTTGCATAAGGGAAAATTTCATAAGGAGCTGTAGACAGAACCACAAAACATCCAATATTCAGAATCAAGAATGTCCCTGCTAACTGTGCTTAGGTGGTATTTCTGCTATCAAAAGGACCTCATACATAAATAAACTGACACTGAAAATGGGTCTGCTTTATTTATTTATTTTTTTTTTTAAATTTTATCCTTGATAGCAGGTGTTATTTTCATTTAAATGAGAATATAAATTTTGGAAATTGTAGAAATACTGACTTTTTTTTTTCATTTATAAAGCATCCTAAAACACTAATAATCCTATTTAATCTCAGTGAAAGTTGCATGAGAATTTCAAAGTTGTTCCATTTTAGTCCATCATTGCTACATATGCTCAGTATGGTGTGGCTGACCTAAGATCTAATTCCAATGTGTTTCATAAACAGGTGTTCCTCCATTCTTGATTTGAATGGTGAATGAGTTTAAAAGAAGTGATACCTCCCACAGAGGTCCAAGAGTGACTAGGGTTCCTCACTTCTGCACCTCTCCACTTACATAGGAAAGGATCCCACATGAAAATTTTGCTTCCGGCTCCAGGGTAAATCCTTTCCTGGACTGTAGGGGCCCCCAACTCTCTTCTCACAATGTGCTGAGGTCTCTGGGAAAGGCAGAGCTGTGCTCTAAAAAATGAGACTGTTGGGTCTCCTCCAGTGTCTAGGTACAGCACCCCCTGCTCATAGTGAGAATCTCAGATGTCTGACACAAGTCTATGGGAAGGTGGAGATAGCATGTGGCTGACAGTGATTGATGCTCCTTGTCTCCAGGTGTCCTCTACCAGGTGCAGCTGCAGGTGTCTGGCCAGGACTGTTGAAGTCCTTGCAGACCCTCTCCCTCACCTGCAGTGTCTTTGGATTTTCTTTAAAAGAACTATGCTGTGCACTGAACCCATCAGGCTCCGGGGAAGGGGCTGGAGTGGGTCAGTGTTGTACAGAGTGATGGAAGCACATTCCACCACCAATGCTAAAATCCTGAGTCAGCATCACCAGAAACACCTCCAAGAACCAAGTATATTTAACACTGAGCAGCCTGAGTGCTAATGACACCACTGTGTATTGATGAGCAACAGACAGCCAGGGGAAGTGAGCCTGAGCCCAGAAAAAAAATGGCACCTGAGGGAGGGACTGAGACCACTAGAGGGCGCTCAGCGTCCATGAACCCAAAGATCATCTCAGGTGCAGGTGCATTTTAAAGTTTGGACTAGTTTCCTCTTCCTGACAGTTTCCTTCAGGGTTCCTGATTCTGTGCTTTCCTATGAAGTCTCTGAGTTAGAAAATATGTTGCAAAGGAAGACAACCTTCTCTTTTCGACCAAAGACAGTGGTTCTTTGAGACTCTGTTGCACACAATTCCAATGAATCATCAAACGTGCCAACCCACATCGGCTGAATCTCACCAGAGTCTCTGTTGGGTTTAAAATGCACCCAGCCCCACACAGCTGAATATTCAGGCTGCCAGCAGCCAGACACATGCATGTGGGACAGTGGAAACTAGAGGGATATAACCCACACATCAGAGAAGAAAGCTTTCCAATGGTGACAGTCATTGACTTGGCCTCAGGCCCAAAGCTCAGAGAAGAGGCAGAAGGACACACGGCAGCTTGGGGTGGGTGGCTATGCTGAAGACAAACACACACCCCAAGGGGCATGGAACATTTATGATATACCGAGTTGAATTCTCTGGTGGAAAAAGAAAAAGCCCTTCAGCAAGTCAGATTATTAATGGAACTCCTGATCACCAGTCCCATTTTCTTACTGAGGTGTGAACCCCCAGGAAATATTACTACATCAAGGTTCTCAGTGGGAGTCTCCAATAAACCTAGAAAATGCTCTGAATTTTCTCAATAAAGATGAAACCAGTGGGCACAGTCATGAAATTCACCATGCCTCTTACATGTTGTACCCTGGAATTTGTGTTCATTCTTTTATCCTTTTTCAATTACAGTTGAGAGATTTTATTATTTTACCTGAGATCCTAGCCTACAGTAGAAAAGTTAGACAATTATATCTGGCACCACATATATTACAATAGTGTTGACTATTACCTGTGCTGTAACTTACATTCCTGTTTAATCTGTAACAGCCAATTTGTACTTACTTCTCTCTTTTATTTTTCACTCAGGCTCCCATCTCTACTCTGTAGTGCACAGCACCACTGAAAGGGATGCTAAAATGAAAGCACAGGCACTCAGGATGGTGATAAAGAAATGCTTTATTAGGGGGACAGTACAAAATGATTCTAAGACACAAGGAAGTAAGGGGGTGTTTCAGGGTCATTATATCACCAATGGAGCTTTCATCATCTGAAGCCACAGAGACACATGCCAGGAAGCCCTGAGGCAGCATTTATCCAGAGACTCAGTGGGAACACTAGGGCTCCCAGGCAGTGCATCCACTCCAGGGGTGGGGCTTCAGAGGATCAAATCCTGCTCCTTAACTTATACAGGTTTCACTAACTATAATTATATAAAGATAATTTCTCTCTGTGTGACATGAAACACTAAGTAGGTCCTTGGCCCTTGGCACCTGGCTGGATTCCCAGAGCACAAGGAGTCTTCCCTCCCTATTCTTGTGTCAAGGTTGATACAGTCTTGTTCTTTAATGATGCTAATATAACTCCTTTTGGTGCTTTTACCTTCTGAGGTCATGTCTGGGACCATGTCCCAAGTTCACTTTTAGGCCTCAGCAGTACACCCTCCCTCCTATAAATTTCTGTTCTGTACTTTGGTTCTCTGAGCTGTTTCCTAATTATGTAAATGTCTTTAATTTGCTCTTTAGATACCACATACAAGAGAGAGCGTGGTATTTGTGATCGCAGAATTATTTTACTCAGTGTAATGCCCTCTAGGTCCAACCACAACCTCCCGAAGGTAAGATTTCATTTTTTTATGACTAAGGATTTCATTGTTAAGGGTGAGGATAAACAATGTGTTAATTAATGCTTAATCCAGTTATTTTTTATATAAATGACTAGATGATTATCTGTGCCTATTCCTGAAACAAGTGACATAAGACAACTTGAACACTAGGAGAAAAATGAAAATATAAAGAAAAAGAACCTAGAAATGTTAGCTTGAGTCTTATTTAATTTTGCCAGTCATGTACCTAGATCATCTCTTCCCAGTTCTGCTCACTGATCCTTGCAGTAGTACATCACTTCATGGCCAGGTGATGCCCATCTCCTGTGGGTAAAATGACAGCTTTTTCAAGGGTCATACAAAGACATCAAAATAGATGAAAGAGGTATGAGACAAAACATCTGAAATTTACTTCTGATTAAACAGCAGTGAAATGCTCTCTTTCATTCCTGATTAAAACTATGCCATATGCCCACCAAGCCACAGATGCTGATGGTGAAAATAAGCCTGAGCACTTTGGCTGACCAATCTTATATAAAGTCAGATCCAACAGCCTCAGGAAGGAGAGTTTAGGTAAATGATTTATTCACTCTGTGATCAATAGATAAAGGGAAATGGTGTCCTTCATTACAATTATGATTTTACTTATTTTCTAATATTTTACATTGGTAATTGGCATCAAAATTTCCCATGATCAAGTTCCTATAATTTTTAAAGATTTTATTTTTTAGTTTTAGAGAGAGGGGTAGTGGAGAGGCAGAGAAGGAGAGAGACATATTAATGTATGGTTGCCTTTTGCCTGCCTCTAGCTATGGATCTGGCTGAAGACCTGGGTTGCAACCTGAATATGTGCCCTGGCTGGGAATCAAATCAGTGATCTTTGGGTTTATAGGCGAGTGCCTTATCCACTGTGCCACCAGCCAAGGTAAGTATCTATAATTTTAACATACATTCTCCCAATATCTCTCTTCATCCTCACATAAGCAGATATGGTCATGACTGCATCTTTCTGAGTCAACAATGTTTGACCCTGTTTTTACCACAGACTCTAGAGAATAATTTTTTTTTAAAATGAGATTGTAAGGCTGCTGCACATTGAGCATCAAACTCCACTGAAGGAATATGACATGGAAGCTCTGTCTGGTTCTCTGTAGAGTTCACACTTCTCTCTCCCAATGGCACTCACAGATACTCCACCTCCTCCAACACTGGGTCCATGTGCTCTAGGGTCACACAATGTTTTTTTGTTCAAATTCTGATCACTTTGGAGGGAAAAGGGGGATACCCCTTGAATATGTATCTCCAGAATTTTATTTTTCCTTCTGATTGTGAAGTTTATATTCTGGAGTGTTCAATACTGGTGATTTTAAAAGATATTTCTTTTTTATATTCTCTCTACTGAAAATGTAATCTGCTAGGTTATGTACTCATCTCCTGAAGCAGTTGTGTCTGTGAAGGGTGCATGATCAATATGGATAGTAACTCTTAACAGACATGCACCCTTGGATAAGCCACACTATGAGACAATGTTCTTCATTTCAGAGTCCAAACCCAGAGCCTCCAGCATAGTAGGAGGACATGCAAATAAGGCCCCTTTGCTCATGAAAAGTAGCCCAAACTCTGCAGCTCTGGAACAGGAGCTCAGTTCAGGATTCTCAGGTGTTCCAAGTCCCTGTTCAGGGGAGAACACATACCATTCACCGTGCAGTTTGGGCTCAGCTGGGTTTTCCTTGTGGCTATTGTAAGAAGTAGCTTATGGAGAAGAGACACTGAGTAAATAAGTGGGTTTGATAGAGGATCAGTGGATGGGTGGCAGTTGCTTGACATGACATCTTTGTCTCTAAGACTCTTGCATGGTCTCTGGATTAAACTTCAGTACCTACAGAATGAGCTGAGTCAGCCAGGTTCTACGAAAGGGGTTGGAGTGGGTTGGTGATAGAATTCATCAGAATAGATCCACCTGACACTATTTTCACTACAAAGTGATCAGAGTATGAACTAAGAAGAGTGTGTGACCCCAGATATATGGACTGAATGTTGGAGGAAGTAGAGAATCTGTGTGGATCATTGGATGGCTACTCAGTGAAGGGCTGAAACACCATCTCAAGAGACAATACCAAGAACACAATGTAGCTGCAAAGGAACATCCTGAGAACGAAGAATACAGCCCAGGATTACTGCGTAAGACACACAGTGAGGGAAATTGAGTATGAACTCAGACATACCTAGGTGCTGGAAGCCTGTGCCACTAGAGAGTGCTTGGGTCCCTGAACAAGGACAATCTCAGGAGCAGATGCAGTTAGAAGTTTGTGCTGGTTTCCTTTCTGGTTTCATCTTCCTATAAAATTTTTCCTCAGGGATCCTCTCTGGGGTCCTGATTTTGAGATCACTTATGAAGTCCCTGAGTTAGAAAAATAACTTTTAAAGAAAAACAACATACTCACGTGAACAAATGGTAATCTCTTTCAGACACTTGTGTGCCCAATCCAATAAATCATGCAATCTTCTGTCTCACGTGTGCAAAATTAATCCAGAGAATTTTCTGGAGCCAACAGTGCAGCCTGGTCCCACATAGTTCAGTGTCCAAGCCGGCCAGCAGCAGTACCCATGAATGCTGGACACCCGGCACCAGAGGCTTTGAACCAAATGCCAAACAAGAACCCCCTGTGGTGACACTCAATAACTTGGCATCATGCTCACATTACCAAGAATATGTGACACATCACAGAGCCAGAGGGATCTATGACAGTTTGGTGTGGATGAATAGGTTGATAAGAATTACGTGTACGTGCATGCCACCACCACCCCGCCCCAGCCCCCAGGAAGCATGGGAGACTTATCAGGCACAAAGTTAAAATCTCTGGAAAGAACATAAAAGACCTTTCAGCAAGTCATATCTACTTTATTTAAACCAGAAAAGTAGAATGGCTTGAGGCTTACATTTTTATAGGGGGTGGGGGAGGAATAATTCTGCTGAAAGATTTAAAAGAGGAGACCAAGCCTTCCTGTTAGATGAAGAAGAAGATGGAAGGAATCTTCATTTGCCATTGGCAAAATGTAAAATAAATTAAAATCTGACCATATAAACCACCTACCACCATAATAATGAGCAGCAAAGATAGTCATTATGTATAAATAATAAACATTTCTATTAAAATGAGAAGAATGGTTATAAGTAATAAAATGATGATGGTGGTGGTGGTGGTGGCAGAAGTGGTGGTGGTGGCAGTAGAATTAGACAGGGTCTTTGTTCAAAGTCTTAGATGTAAACTGTTTTCCATCAAGGTCATCAGCTCTTCAGAAGGCTGTGGGTCAACTTTCAGGATGGACCTTTGCAATTTCAAAAATGCAATCTAAACAGGAGACACCTGCTTAGTTTTCAGATAAAGTACATGGTATGTAGACAATCACCTTGTATACAGAAAGTAAGAATGATTTTAAGTGAAGTGGTGATGATGATGATGATGATGATGATGATGGTGATGGTAGAAACAAGCATCGTGGTACAATGAAACTTCTGTTCCTTATACAGAGCTTCCATTACCAGGGCTCCCCTAGTCATGGGTGTCCTCTTCCCTATACATGTTGAGAGATTTGATAAATGGGGCCCAAATAAATTGTGCAGCTGGTGTAACAAGATGACTAATTATACCAAAAGCATCCAACTCCTAATCTCCAGGGTTTGTGATATTGTTAACAAATATGTCAGAGACACTGGGAAAATTAAATGAGGACAACAAGAGCTCCTCTCTCCTCCAGTTTGCAATGGCATAATTTGTATTTCTTTTGATCTCTAAATCCAGAATTTTAAACATTTCTATTTCTAACAAACTCCTGTCTGTAATTCTTTAGGTATTTTCTAAGATGAGAAAAGCTTTCTCTTCAATGTCCTGTACTTACTTCTAGGTCCAAAATAAAAGGACCTTTAAAGCCATATTAGTAGTAACACCCTTTACATGAAAATCAAGCATATTTGTGTCACATGACTTTAAAAAATTCCAGGATCCTTTCCTTATAAATCTCCAAGGACACTTCCAATTTTGTGTGTGATTTTCCAGAATCAATGCACTCCTGGTACCAGGGATTGTTTTACTATGACTGCTGTAACCAATGAACATGGAAAGTAAAGGCTGGGAAAGTAAAAACTTCTGGGAAGTTTATGAAAAACAATCTAATGAAAACACTATTAGATAGTTGATAACTTAGATTGTTAAAATAAAACAAATCTGTTACCAAAGAGATCTATTTAGCCAATGATATGATAAATATAACCATGAAGAATATATTTCCAAGTTGTAAATGTGATAGAAAAAAATGTGTTTATTTTACACTAGGGATGTTATATGTTGTGTGGGAGAGACCAGCACCCTCTGGCCACATCCCCAGAGCCTGGGTGCAGGGTGACTGGAAGGTGAGTTTCCTGTCAGGGTAAATTTCCCTTTCCTGTGAGCACATCTGTGCTAAGAATTCTCCCCATTTCCCTCCCTCTGAATCCCAACACCATGGACAACCCTAGACTGAGAGAACACATCAGTTAGTATAGTGACACAAACTTTGTCATATGAAACATTTTTGAACAAGCAAGAATGAGCCTGCTGGTGCTTGCAATGTACTTAAAGGAAGCTGTCAGTGTGTGAGTTCTGATTATCAGTTGGGTAGTATATCACTTTTTAATCCCATTTCATGGTAAACCAGAATAGTATAAAGATTTCATTCCCCATTATACTGGGGCCATGACTCAAGACTTCTAGTGTCTAGGTGTGTTAGACATAAATATTTGTTTATCAGCTTCCCAGTCCCTGGATCACTGTTATATCTGCCTGAACAATCTCAGACAAGGGAGCGTATTTTGCTGTATTTTCTAGATGCTAGAACTGCATTTCTTGTCCTGTGACCTCTTCCTCCTTCTCCACAGCCTGGAACACATTACCTGATATCCATGGTCACATTGCTCCTGTATTCTCTTGGAGCATTATCTCCCTCTGCTTCTCTCTATTATAGACACATTATACTAAGACCCATACAGATTTCCCTGGAATAGCTTCAGATTTCAAAATATAAAAATTAACCAAACATGATAGTGTCCCTTTGCCATATAGAATTTAGAGGTACCAGGCAGTGTTCAGACAGCCACAGCCAATCACTTGAAATTGGTATTGGAATTCACATTTATTTCACTAATTTATCTATTCTTTTATCATCTATAAAGATTCCCATCACTGTCTATGGAAAGATAATCTCTGTAAATGGCCTTCCCTGGTTGTTGTAACCAAAAAGTTTCTCCATCAGCTCCATGCGTTCCTAGTATCTCTGTGTTTCTGAGTCTCCGTGATAGAAAGGCATATTTTCAACACTGAGTCTACTTTGTCTCTTTGATGGTTGGGAAGCCAGAGGCTCTCAGGGCCAAGGAATCCAACATCCACAAGTACACTGACTCCTCTCACACAAGTTCTGAGCCTGGGATGTTCCTCCAATTGGGTACAATGTCTTCAGGCCTGGGTTATGGGGAACACTAGAAACAGGAACCCATTCACACCCTCATCAGAAAATGGATCTAATATCCTCTCAAAAACTATCCTGATCTTCCTGGATCAGGTTTAAGAGGATAGTGGGGTGGGGGTGGGGAATGACATGCACAGAGATTCTGAAGCTGAGAGCATTGCCACATGATGTGGCAGCTTGGACAAGCCCCAGGCCAGTTTGTGATTCTGTGTTTAGTTATTGAAATACTATCATGACCACCCTGCCCAGAACACTAACACATGCACTGAGGCATGACCTTTTGGAAGGTCTCTAATGGTGAGGTTCCATATATAGTGGAAGGACATGCAAATAGGACCCCTCAGGTCATGAAAAGCAGCTCAGCCCCAACCCTGCTGCTGTGGAGCTGGAGCCCAGCCCAGGATTCCCAGGTGTTCCTAGTGCCTGGTCAGGACAGAACACAAACCACTAAACATGGAGTTTGGGCTCATCTGGGTTTTACTTGTTGCAATTTTAAGAGGTAATTTATGGTGAATGAGAGACAATGAAGGAACAAATTGATATGACTGTTTGAAAGAGTGGACAGATGACAGTGTTCTGACCTTATATCTTTGTGTTTGCAGGTGTCCAGTGTGAGGTGTGGCTGGGGGAGTCTGGGGGAGGCTTGGTACAGCCTGGAGGCTCTCTCAGACTCTCCTGTGCAGCCTCTGGATTCACATTTAATGACTATACCATGCACTGGGTTCCCCAGGCTCCAGGGAAGGGGCTGGAGTGGGTCTCAGTAATCAGTGGGAGTGGTAGTAACACATACTACGCCAACTCCATGAAGGGTTGATTCACCATCTCCAGAGACAATGCCAAGAATATGCTGTACCTGCAAATGAACAGTCTGAGAGCTGAGGACACAGCTGTGTATTACTGTGCAAAAGACACAGTGAAGCAAAGCCAGTGTGAGCTTATACACAAACCTCCCTGCAGAAGGGAATAGATGACCATGCATTGCTCAGGGTAACTGAGCACAAAGACCATCCAGGAGCAGGTGCAGTTGGAGGTTTAAGCTGGTGTGCTCTCTGGTTTCCTTTTCCTGTAGCAGTTTCCTTAAAGGAATCCCTCTGGGTTCTGTTTCTGTGCTTACCTCTACAGTCTCTGGGTTAGGCAAGTCTGTTATATAGAAGTACAACCAAGGCTAGTATGGCTCTGTGAATTGGATGCCAGCCTATAAACCAAAGGGTTTCTGGTTTAATTTCCCACCAGGGCATATGCCTGGGTTGTGGGTCAGGTTCCCAGTTGGTGGGAACCACACATTGATGATTCTCTCATTCTCTTTCTCTCTCTTCCCATCTCTTTAAACATAAATAATTTCTTTTAAAAAATCAGAAAGGGAGAGAATATTCTCAGGTAGATAAATAGTAAAGTCTCTTTCAGGCACACTTGTGCCCCATTCCATTGAATCACAAAATGTTCTTATCCACATCAGCTGAATCTAAGCAGAGATTGCTCTAGATACAAAAGTGAACCCTGGCTGCACACAACTCGGAGTCCAAATTTGCCAGCACCATGTATTTGCATGGTGGACAGCAGACACCAAAGGTACATGAAACCAACACCAGAGAATAAGAACCTCATGTGGTGATGGTCATTGACTTGGCCTCATGCTCACCACTCCAAGAGTTGAGGACACCACAGAGAGGCAGAGGGACCAAGGACAGCTTGATATGGATATATAAGCTGATGACAAACATATATAACAATGGAACATGAAACACTTATCATGCAAATGGTTGAAATCTTTGAGAGAAACAGGGAAGACCCTTCAGCCAGTCAGACATGCTTTGACAGAGCCATAAAAGGAGATGTGGTGGAAGGGAATTCAAGTCACAGGGGCTAGTATGGGTTTAGTCTCCCAGTGACATCTAAAGAGGACACACAACTTTTCCTAACAGATTTCCTATGGGGAGGGGGAGGCAGATGGAGCAGAAGCAGTAATAAGCCATTAGTTGTCAGCATTAAACATAAACTAGAGTCAGACTACGTATTCCACTTAACTATTGAAACATAGGGGAAAATAACATAATAATTTCTTATGAGGTGATTGCTATCAGATGTACAGAAAATGAGAAAGATGGTTATGAGTAACTAAATGATGACTATATAATTGGAAAGTAGTCCTGATCAAACTCTTGGGTGGAATCCATTTTTTATCTAATGTCTTCAGCATTTTGGAAGGCCTTGCATGAACTGAGAGGTGAAACCTTTGTATTTTCAGTCTCCCAATAACACTGATAAAGGAGACACCTGCTTTATTTTCAAATAAAGTGTGGACAATCACCATGTACAAAGAAAGTGAAAGAAAAATTATAAGTCAGCAAGTAATAATGGTAATGATTGTGGTGATGACCGTGTATGTTATAATAATGATGATGATGAAGATGATGATGATGATGACAATGGGCTGTGACTGGGTTATTGGTCACTTGAAACTATAGATCCTCTACAGACACATCATCACCAGGGATCCTTTAATCAGGAGTGTCCTCTCTTCCCTGTCAGGGTAAAACTTCCCTTTCCTGAGAGCAAGTCTATGCTAGAAATTCTCTCCATTTCCATTCCTTTCAACCTGACAATACTAGACTGAGAAAACAGGTCAGGAAATACACTGTCATTACCATTTCTATAATTGAAAATACTGAATTCAAGACATTTATATTTATTCTATTCATTGGCCATCTTTTTTCCATGTAAAAAGTGATAATATCTAATATAAATAGATCTGATATTTTGTAATGTGCCCTGTTCTTCTATAAGGGATGATTCTGAACAGGGAGCTTAAACACAATTGCAAAACTTCCAACATGAAGCATCAAGAATGTTGCCTGGGAATCAAGATGATGAGGAGTAAGTGGAGCTACACCAATCTCCTCCCAAGGCCAAAGTAGAATCACAACTTAATTGGGGAGAAATCTTTTGGAATGACCAACAGAACACCAACTGGAGAGAAGACTTATTACCACAAACAGAATAGAAGAGGCCACTTCATCACAATGTGACTGGCAGGAAGTACAGAACTTTGAGAGGGCTGGCAGGGCTGCCACAGGTGGCAGCTGAAGGGACAAAGAAGCATCTCAGCAACTGGGGACTCCACTTCAGAAGGGTTGGTTCTAAGCCCACAGCTGGGTTTTCCAGCCTACAGCAACAAAGCTGAGAGTAAAACAGCATCCAGCTGTGAAAAGCAAAACACTGCCAGGTTTAGCCAGCTTGACAGAGAGACTGAGTTCTTAAAGGGAACATGCACAAAAATACATTGGAACCCACCTACTCTGGGCTCCAGCAGAGAAAGGGCAGAGTGGAGTAGAGATGCTTGGGGAAAGTTTGGGTCAGTGGCTTTAGTGGGAGAGTTGAAGGAACAGCCTATGAGTACCAGTGCTGACCCATCCCCCATATAGCCTACAGACCACTCTCCTCCAAAGGGCAGTGGCCTGAGAGAAAGCCACATCCCCACCCATAGGAATTAATCCACCCCACCCAGCAGTGCCTAAACCTGACATCAGATCACAGGTTGATTGGATTAACAACTGAGTTAATCTGCACCACCCAGTTGTGCCTAAAACTGATCACTAATCACAGACTGATGGGATTAACAACTAAAGGAGACAAAGACAGAGGATCTCTCCTAATCTCAAACAAGCTGACTAGGCTCAGACTGGGACCTGAGTTGACATCACCAACTGCAGAGTCAGGAAGTAAAAAAATGTGCACCTCTATAGTACAGAAGGTCACACCACTAAGAGAGTAAGTCAAAACAGAACAATCCAAAAAGCAGAAACAAGCAAGAATTTCCTAAAATGGGGAGACAAATAAATAAACCCTCAGCAAAAGGAAAGGAGAAATCCCCAGGAAGAGAACAAAATGAGAGGCAAGCACACTATCAGATATGGAATTCAAACTAATGATGATAGAGAAGCTCAATGAGCTCAACAAGTTCAAAGAAAACTATAAACAACTCCAGGGGAACTACAAAGAACTCTAGGGAAGCTAAAAGGAACTTACTGAGAACTACAACATCATTAAAAAGGATATAGAGACAGCTGAGAAGTTAATGGAAGAGAACAGTCAACAACAGCAAATGGTCCTGTAAAACATGATGCATTGCCTCCATGCTCCTGTTGGACAGTTGTTCTCTCTTGAAATTCTAACAACAACAAAACAAAGCCAAAACTGCCTATGAGGCCTGGTTATACACAACAGCTGATTCAACCCTGTTTAAGGACGTTTCAGCAAGATGGCAGAGGAGTAAGTGGAGCTACACCCATCTTTTCCCAGGCCACATCTGGAATTACATTTTTGGAGAAAAAGTCAGCTGGATTTACCACCAGAACACCACCTGGAAAGAAGTCCTATAATCATGGACAAAACAGAAGAGGATGCTTCGTCACAACATGACTGGTAGGAATAACGGAAACATGACAGGGCTGGCTGGCCCCCACCAGAGGCAGCAGCCAAAGGCACAAAGCCCAAGGCTTCACCTGAGAATGGTGGGTTCTGGTCCCCCAGCTGGGTATCCCAGCCTCAAGCCACATGGTGGAAAGTAGAGCAGCATACAGCAGAGAAGGGCAGAAAGCCATGGAGTTTACTAACCAAAGAGAGCACTGGAGACAGAGAACTACTAGGATAACCACAACAAAAATGCATTGGCATCCACCTACCCTGGGATCCAGTGGAGAGAGGGCAGAGAGGACTGGAGACATGTGGGGGGCATTTGTGGCAGTGGCTTGGCAGAGAGAAGTGGGGAGGCAACTGTGGGAATCCTGTTGCTGACTCATCACCTGCACCTAGGGTGGACTGACCTGCACCAAGCTGTTTCCATCTGAGGGTCCTCATAGCCCTGCCCACTGAAGCAATCTGCCTGACCCAGTGATACCTGATCCTGGTGTCTGATCACAATTCATTGATTTACATCTAAATTAACCTCTTCTGCCAAGCTGTGCGTGTCTAAGTATATATACAATAGTTGACACCTGAAGAGGTATTTCTCCTCCAGCAGCACCTGGGCCTGGTGGCTGATTACAAACTCTGCCTTACATCTGGATCAGTCAGTCAGCCTGGCACAGTGGCAAGTAAGCCTGGAGGCTGGTTGTAGATTCATTGCTTTCCAACTGAGCCAGTCCTTTTCCCTCAGCACAGCCTGGCCATGGCAGCTGATTACAAACTCTCTGACTTACATCTGGGTCAGTCAGACAGGGCTGCACAGTGACATGTGAAGCTGGTAGCTGATCATGGATTCATTGATATGCAGCTGAGTCAGTCATAGTCACCCATCAGTGCCTGGGCCTGGCAGCTGATTACAAACTCTCTGACTTAAAGCTGGGTCAGACAGTCAGCCCCACACAGTGGCAAGTGAGCCTGGTGGCTGATCATGAATTCATTGGTTTACAGCTGAGTTGGCTTGTTCCACCTAGTGGCCCCTGGGCCTGGTGGCTGATCACCAACTCATTGGATTACAATGGAATCTTTCAGTCTAGCCCAGTGACCCTTTAGCCTGGCAGCTGACCACAGATTCATTGGATTACAATAGAATCTTTCAGTCAAGCCCAGTGCCACCTGAACCTGGTGGATAACCACAGATTCATTGGATTACAATTGTTCCTTGCTGTCTAGCCCAGCAGCTCCTGATTCTGGTGGCTAATCATAGATTCATTGGATTAAATTTGGATCTTGCTGCCTAGCCCAGTGGCACCTGAGCCTGGAGGCTGATCACAGATTCATTGATTTACATCTGAATCTGTCCAACCAAGCAGCACCTGAATGGTGGCTGGTGCATTGGATTACAACTGAACCTCTCTATCTAGCCAAGTAGGGCCTGAGTTTGGTAGCTAATTCATTGATTTCCAACTGAATCAGTCTGTCACCCCAAGCTGCATCTGAGCCTGGTGGTGGATCACAGATAGGTAGGATTACAACTAAATCAATCCTTCCAGCCTAGAAGTTCCTTAGCCTGGCAGCTGATCACAGGCTGATTGGCTTACAAAAAAATCTAAAAATGGGAAGAAAAAGAAACTGTCCACCAAAAGGAAAGAAAGAAACCCCAGAAAGATAATTTAATGAAACAGAGGCAAGCAAACTAACAGATATGGAATTCAAAATAATGATTATAGAGAAGCTCAATGAGCTAAGCCAGCTCAAAGAAAACCACAAACAACTCCAGAGGAACTACAAAGAACTCCAGGTAAGCTAAAAGTAACTTACTGAGAACTACATCAGCATTAAAAAGGACATATAAACTATCAATAAGAGCCAAGAAGAAATGAAGAATACAATTTCTGAATTGAAGAATACAGAAGAATAATTCAAGAGCAGGCTAGAGGAAGCAGAGGATCAGATCAGCAAGCTGGAGGATAACATAGAAAAAGATTCCAAGACACTGCAACAGAACAAAAATAAATAAATAAATAAATAAATAAATAAATAAATAAATAAATAAAGGCTGTACAGAATGAAGAGGTTTTAAGAGAGCTGCAAGACAAAATGAAATTCAATATCTGTATTATAGGGATACCAGAAGGAAAAGAGAAACAAGGCATGGGAAACCTGTTCAAAAAAAAAAAAAAAAAAAAAAGTTAATGATAGAAAATGTCCCTAACATGGTGAGTGAAAATGTTACTCAATTTCAGGAAGCAAAAGTTCCAATGAAGATGAATCCAAACAGATCCACTCCAAGACACATTATAATTAAAATGACAACTTCCAAAAACAAAGAGGGAATTCTAAAAGCATCAAAAGAGAACAGTAAATAACATACAACGGGGCTCTGATAAGGTTATCAAATGATTATTCAACAGGAACAATACAAGCCTGAAGGGAATGGAAAAAAAATATTCCAAGTACTGAAAGACAAAGGTCTGCAACCAAGGATACTCTACCCAGCAAGGCTCTCACTCAAAATGGAAAAAGAAATAAGGAGTTTCGCAGAGAAAAGAACACTAAAATAATACATTTCTACTGAACCAACATTGCTATAAATACTAAAGGGTCTGCTTTCAAAAAATGAAGAAATAGACAGAGAAGAACACAGGTACAAAGAAAAATGATAATAAATAAGTATCAATTGATAATAAACTTAAATGTAAATGGAGTAAGTGTGCCTGTCAAAAGACATAGGGTAGCAGAATGTGTAAGAAAACATTACCCACATATGCTGTCTTCAAGAGACACACCTCAGAACAAAAGATCAACACAGACTGAAATTGAAGGGATGAAAAAATACATACCAAACAAATGGATATGAAAGAAAGGCAGGAGTAACAATACTTATTTCAGACAAAATAGATTTTATGATAAAGGCCATAAAAAGAGACAAAGAAGGACATTTCATAATACTTAAGGGAACAATCCACCAAGTAGATATAACTCTGATAAACATATATGCACCCAACATAGGAGCTCTTAAATATATAAGAAAAATCTTGGAGGACTTCAAGAAGGATATGGATAGTAACACACTAATAAAAGGGGATTTTAATACCCCATTATCAACAATGAACAAATCTTTGAAACAAACCAAAACAAAACAAACAAGGATATTGTGTCATTGAACAACACTCTAGAGGAAATGGACCTAACTGATGTATACATAACCTTTCACCCCAAAGAAGCAAAATACACATTATTTTCAAATGCATATGGAACATTCTCAAAGTTAGACCACATGGTAGGTCACAAGACAAGCCTCCACAAATACAGGATAATTGAAATCATACCAAGAATCTCCTCAGATCACAATGGCTTGAAATTAGAAACCAATATCAAGGGGGAAAAAAAAAAAACTATTTAACTCATGGATTGAATAACATGCTAGTAAGTAAGGAATGGGTAAACAATGAGATCAAAGATGAAATCAAAAATTTTCTGGAAACAAATGACAATGAATATACAACAGTCCAAAACTTATTGGACACAACAAAGGCAGTCCTCAGAGGGAAATTCATAGCAATACAGACCCACCTAAAAAGGTCAGAAGAAGCTTATACAAACAACCTAACCATAAAGCTTCAAGAACAAGAGGAGCAACAACAAACAAAGCTGAGAGCAAGTAGAAGGAAGGAAATCATCAAGATCAGAGCAGAATTAAATAACTTAGTGACTCAAACTACAATTTAAAGAATCGACAAGTCCAGGAGCTGGTTCTTTGAAGGAAAAAAAATATATATATATGTATATATACACACACACACACACACAAAATTGACAAGCCTTTATCCAGACTCATCAAGAAAAAAAGAGAGAAGTCCCAAATAAACAAAATCAGAAAAGACAGGAGAAATCACCACTGATACTGCAGAAATACAAAGGATTGCAAGACATTACTACAAACAACTATATGACAAGAAATATGACAACCTGGGTGAAATGGACAAAGTTCTGGAAATGTATAATCTACCAAAACTGAATCCAGAAGAAGTAGAAATCCTGAATAGACCAATAACAACTAGTGAAATTGAAGAAGTAATCCAAAATCTCCCAAAGCACAAGAGCCCTTGACCAGATAGATACACAGGGGAATTCTACAGAACATTTAAAGAAGAACTAACTCCTATCATTCTCAACCTATTCCAAAAAATCCAAGAAAAGTGAAGACTCCCAAACTCTTTCTATGAGGCCAATATTATTCTAATCCCAAAACCAGGTCAAGACACAGCTAAAAAAGAAAACTATAAGCCAATAACTTTGATGAACATAGATGTTAAGATTTTTACAGAGAAGATTAGCATGGCACCTATGCAAGGATGACACACAAATTCATGAAGGGTTCCATATTAAAAAAAAAAAAAAATTATAGATCCCTGGCTGGTGACACAATGAATAAGGCACCAGCCTGTGAACCCATAGGATGTGGGTTTGATTCCCAGGCAGGCACATGGCCAGGTTGTGGGCTGGGTCTCTGGCCAGATCTGTGGCTGGAGGCAGGTGAGGGGCAACCACACATTGATGTTTCTTTCCCTCCCTGCCTCCTTTCCTCTCTCTCTAAAAATAATAATATCTTTTTAAAAAATACACAAATAGGTCAATGAAACAGAATACAGAGCCCAGAAGGAAACCCACACATTTATAGTCAAGTAGTAGTTGACAGATGAAGCAAGCATACATAAAATGGGATAGAGATAGTTTATTAAAAAAATATTAATGGAAAAACTGGAGAGATACATTCAGAAAAATATGAAACTAGGCCATTTTCTTATATCATGCACAAGAATAAATTCAAAATGGATCAAAGGCTTAAATGTTAGACTACAAACCATAATCATCCTAGAAGAAATCATAGGTAGTAAAATCTAACATACTACTCATTGAAATTTTATATTGGAATAATTTACCAAGGGGAAGTGAAACAAAAGAAAAAATAAACAAATGGAACCACATCAGACTAAACAGTTTAGGCATAGCAAAGGAAAACATCAACAAAATAAAATGACAAACCACAGAATGGGAAAACATATTTGCTGATATATCTTAAAATTGGTTAATGTCCAATACTTACAAAACTCAACACTAGACAATAACAACCCAATTTTTAAAAATGGGCAAAGGACCTAAATAGATATTTCTCTAATGAAGACATACATATAGCCAACAGACATATGAAAAGATGATCAGTCACTGAGCATCAGAGAAATGAAGATTAAAACCACAATGAGATACCATCTCATACCTATCAGAAAGTCTGTCATTGATAAAGCAACAAAAATTGAGTGCTGATGAGGATGCGAAGAAAGGGGAAACTTTTTGCACTGTGATGGGAATGCAGATTGGTGTAGCCATTCTGGAAAGCAGTGTGGAGATACCTCAAAAAAAAAAAAAAAAAAAAAAAAAAAAAAAAAAAAAAAAAAAAAAAAAAAAATCGAAAACGGATTTGCCTTTTGGCCCAGCAATCCCACACATGGATAGATATCTGAAGAAACCCAAAATGCTAATTCAAAAGAACATAAGCACTTCTATGCTCATTGAAGCATTATTTGCACTCACCAAGATATGGAAGCAGCCCAAGTACCCATCAATAGGTGAGTAGACAAAACAAGTATGGAGCATTTACACAATGAAATTCTACATGGCTGTAAAAAGGAAGATAATTTTACCCTTTGCAATAATATGAATGGATATATGGAACATTATGCTAAGTGAAATAACCCAGTCAGAGAAATACATATACCATATGACTTCATTCATATGTAGAATCTAACAAACAAGCTGAACTAACAGCAAAACAGAGAGAGATAGACTCACAGATGGAGAGCACATGACAGGTAATAGAGGAAATTAGGGGCTGAAGGGATTGAGCAAAAAGAAAAAAAGTTCTCATGGGTATGGCTAACACTGTGGTGATTGCTTGGGAGAGGGGTATAAGAGGAATAGCTGGTAATGGGGAAATTATAAGAAAGATTAAATTTAAAAGAAGAAGTAAAACAAAAAACAAAACAAAACAAAACAAAAAACAAAACAAAAAAAAAAAAGATTTTCAACAAAATGTTAGCCAACCAGATGCAGCAATATATTAACAAGATTATACACAATGATCAAGTAAATTTCATCCTAGGGGATGCAAGGATGTTACAACATTCACAAATCAATAAATGTAACACACCACATAACCAAAATGAAAGACAAAAAGTTATGATCATATCAGTAGATGCAGAAAAAGAATTTACTAAAGTACAGCAACCATTTATGACAAAAAACGTTCAGCAAAATCAGAATAGAAGGAGCATACCTCAAGATAATAAAGGTTATGTATGAGAAACCTAAAGCCAACATCATACTCAATAGTCAAAAACTAAAAGCTTCCCCCCCTAAGATCAGGAAAAAGACAAGGCTCTCCACTTTCTCCATTTCTGCTCCATATCATTTTGGAAGTTCTACCCCTCGCTATTGGAGAAGAAAAAGGAATCAAAGGTATCCAAATAGGAAAGGAGGATGTAAAACTGTCATTATTTGCAGATGGCATCATAGTGTACATACAAAACCTGATAGGCTCCATCAAAAACCTACTCACCCTAATAAGCAAATTTAGCAAAATAGCTGCATATAAAGTCGATATCCAAAAATCAAAAGCATTTTTGTATACCAATAATGAAACATCAGAGATAGAATCTAAAAAACAAATTACATTTACCATAGCAACAACTAAAAAATAAACTACTTAGGATTAACTTTCCAAGGAGCTAATGGACCTGTTGTCAGAAAATTACAAAACATTGAAGAAAGAAATTAAGGAAGATACAAATAAATGGAGGCATATACCATGTTCAAAGATGGGAAGAATTAACATCATTAAAATATCCATACTAGCCCTGGCTGGTAGCACAGTGCATAAGGCACCGGCCTGTAAACCCAAATGTCTGTGGTTCGATCCCCAGCCAGGGCAACATAACCAGGTTGCAAGCCAGGTCTCCAGCCAGGTCTGTAGCTGGAGGCAGGTGAAAGACAACCACACATTGATATCTCTCCCCTTCTCTGCCTCTATCCTTTCCCTTCTCTCTAAAAATAATAAATAAAATATTTAAAAAAAAATGTCCATACTACTGAAGCTAATCCATAGATTCAATGCAATTCCAATTAAAATACCAATGATATACTTCACAGATATAGAAAAAATACTTCAAAAACTTATATAAGGCCAAAAATGCCCATGAATACCCACAGCAATCTTGAGAAAGAAAAGAAACGTAGGAGGAATCACAATGACGGATATCAAACTATGCTATAAGGCTACTGTTATCAAAACTATCTGATACTGGAATGAGAATAGACATATAGATTAATGGAACACAATAGAGAGCCCAGAAATAAAACCAGGACTCTATTGTCAATTAATATTCAACAAAGCAGGAAGGGACTTAAAATGAAGTAAAACGAGTCTCTTCAAAAAGTGATGTTGGGAGAACTGGACAGGGACATGCAAAAAAATAAAACTAAACCACCAACTTACACCATACACCAGAATATACTCAAGATGGATAAAGGAGTTAAACATAAGCTGTTCCACCATAAAAGTCCTGAAGGAAAACATAGGGAGTATACTTTTAGATATCCTATGCTGAAATATGTTTACTGATACTTCACCAAGGGCAAAGGAAATCAAAGAACAAATCAACAAATAGGACTATATCAAATTGAAAAGTTTTTGTTCAGCCAAAGAAAACACCAGCAAAATTCAAAGGGAACCAACTGTATGGGAAAACATATTTGCCACTGATACCTCAGACAAGGGTTTGATCTCCAAAATATATAAAGAACTAATGTGGCTCAACACCAGGGAGACAGACAGCCCAATTAAAAAATGGGCAAAGGACTTGAACAGACAATTCACTGAGGGAGACATTCAAAGGGCCCAAAGGCATATGTAAGAATGCTCATTATCACTAGCTATCAGAGAAATACAAATTAAACCACAATAAGATCACAGCTCACATCTGTCAGAATGACAACCATCGACAAATCAACAAACAACAAGTGTTGGTGAGGATGTGGGGCAAAGGGAACCCTGGTGTACTGTTGGTGGGAATGCAGGCTGGTGCAGCCACTGTGGAAAACAGTATGGAGTTTCCTTAAAAAACTAAAAATGGAACAGGCTTTTGACCCAGCAATTGCACTACTAGGACTATACCCAAAGAACCCTGAAACACCAATTCAGAAATACTCCTGTAATCATAGCAGCACTATTTACATTAGCCACGTGCTGGAAACAGCCCTAAGTGCCTATCAGTGGATGATTGGATCAAAAAATTTTGGTACATTTACACAATGGAATACTACAGAGCAGGAAGAAAGAAGGAACACCTACCCTTTCCAACAACATAGATGGAACTAGAGAGTATTATGCTTAGTGAAATAAGCCTGTCAGTGAAAGACAAATACCATATGCTCTCACCCATTTCAGGACAATAATGAACAAAATAGACAAGCAAAACAGAACCAGATGTATGAATACAGTGAATTGACCTTCAGTGGACAGGCTGAAGGAGGGTAAAGAGGCAAAGAAGGGGAGCAGTTTAGTCAAGAACCTAGTATGGAAGAACCACGGACATGGACAACATTGACTTTGTGGGGTAGTGGGTGGGTCGAGAAGAAGACAGTGGGGAGTAAAAAGGGGATGGATGTAATACAACAATAAAATTAAATTAAAAATAATTTTAAAGAATTTGTTATTTTTAGAAAGTGAGGAAATGGAGAGAGGCAGAGAGAGAGAGACAGAAAGACAGAGAGACAGAGAGAGAGACACAGATACATAAATGTACGGTTGCCTTTCACCTGCCTCCAACTACAGATCCAGCTGGAGACCTGGCATGCAACCTGGTCTTGTGCCCTGGCTGGGAAATTGAATCAGTGACCTTTGGGTTTGCAGGCTAGTGCCTTATCTGCTATGCCACCAGCCAGGGCTAATACTAGATTTATAACATCATCAAAGATACTCTATTTGCAGGCAAGAAGGGTCTGTCAAATTGCCACTATTCCAACAAAGTTCCTGCAACCTGATTTCTTCATTGACTCAGACTCAGAATCTGGTTTGTAGGCCATGATGTGAATTAGCCATTTGCACAAGTTTCACCATTGCAGGCTTGTCTATCCACCTGAGAGCTACTGCTTGCATTTCAGCCAGGATACTGGCTTATTGAAAACCTGGAAGATTCAAAGCCCTGAACAGCAGCTGGCTGAAAAATAGACAGCTTCCTACGATGTCCTGTGGAGAAGGTATTCTTCTCTGAAGCTGCTAGGGATCAAGCCCTGAATTCACCACACAGATTAACACCTACAATAATTAACTTACAAACTAAATTGATCTCTTCCAGAATAGAGACTATAAAACTACAGAAGATCATCAGAAACAACTGAACCCTTGGAACAGGAAGCTCCAGACATCTATCATGGGCTGATGAATGTACACATCCCCCAACCTCCTCTGTCTCATAGCAAGCAGACAGAACCCAAAGAAGGCTCAACACTCCTCTTCAGCTAGAAGCAGTCAGAACAGTCATTGTTCCAAAGCCCCTAAAATTTGGGCTCCACATGCTTGAGGGGGATTATTAGGTACAATAGTTGCTAAACCAACACAGGGAGGAGGAGTGAGACATGTCCTACCTGTTTGCCCAGCAATCCTGAGCCGAAAGCCCCCAAAGATATTGGTCCCTATTTCTTGTGGGGGAAATATTATAGGAAAATGAGCAGCCATATGTGAAACAAAGGTAAGACCCTCACCATTACAATCTAATAAAGAACTTAATATAGAAAGCTAGAAGCTGAGGGAGACATGTCTCACCCGCTGACCCAATCATCCTGAGCCTGGTCCAATAAGGCTGCCAGGCATTCTGAACAACACAAGTAAACTGTGATAGTGCAGGATGAGGGGTGCCCTTAAAAGTCTCTGTGTGTCATCTCCATTACATGGGGAAAGGAAAACCTTGAGACTCTGTGCTTTCACCTCAAAGTCAGAAAAGTGGGAGAGGGTCAACAATGCCCAAAGTAAAAGCTAATAAAACAACTTTGATTAAGCTCCTGCCTTCCATCATACATGCACAATAAATATAGTCAGCAAGATAAGGATTCAGGCTAGCAGACCACCACACATGCCTAAGTTTAGGTGATCACACCACCCAACCCCAACAAAAGATGGCAACACAGATCCACCGATCAAAATGTTACTTCTTCACCCCCATCCCACCAACCATATGTCTATGTCCCCAGAACAAAGAACTCGCTCCCTTAGTGCTCTTGGCCATTTTGCCACATGGGAGACCCCTGGTCTCCTGGCCCCTGGCCATGCTCTAGGTACTCTTGGCCATCTGGCCACCCTAGGGCAAGCTTGCCACACCCCAGCCTTTGGCTACCCTTGTCTTTGCTCTCCCATTCATTAATAAATTTTGTGGGCACTCTAAAAGGCTTGCTGATCTGTAATTTTTCACTGTATTCTTGAGAATAACCAGGGTATCTCCAGTAATGGCAGGACCAGATTTTCTGCAGGGGCTCTAGGACAGTACTGTGATCTGAATACTCATGTTCTCCCAAGTTGATACCCTCATCCCCAAAAAGGATAATACATGGTGTAGGGCTTTGGGAGATGCTTAGGTCATGAGGGAGCCCCAGGGAGGAGGTTAGCGCCTTTCCCAGTGAGACCAGAGTGTTTGCTGGTCCATCCACCCTGTGAGGACTCAGCAAAAAGCTGTCAGATGTGAACCAGGAAGAGGTCTATCTCCACAGGCACCATGGTGATGTAACCAAAGGCAAGTGCAGGAAAATTACAGGTCACTGAACCCCACCAAAAGAGAAAGCCTCCACCCCCAATGCGACAGTCATTATCTCGGACTCATGTTCACAGCACTGAGCATAGGTGATATCACACAGAGACAGATGGACACATGGCAGATTTCTGTAGATGCCTCGGCTGATAACAGAGATCCACCCCAAAGGGACATGTAACATTTATGATGAACAGAGTAGAAATCCTTGGGAGATAAAGGAGAGGCCTTTCAGCAAGGTAAATTTTTATAGTGAGTCCTGGTCCACAGTCCAGGACTCAGTTTATTTACTGAGGTTTGAATCCCCAACAAATAACTTTAGGTCAAGATCCTCAACTGGATTTCTAATAAATCTAAAGAATGTTCTGAATTTTCTCAAGAAAGGAAAAACAAATGGGCAGTCCTGATATTCTGTCTCATCTCTTGCGTGTTGTACCCTGGAATTTGCATTAAATCTCTTTTACCCTTTTTCAATTCTAGTTGACAATACATATTGTTTTATATGAGCTTCTAGCCTATAGAAGAGCAGTCAGACATTTATACAATTTCTGATGTGATGGCCCAATATATCCAGACCCCCCCTGTCACCACACATTGTTATTAAAATATTGATTTCATTAACTGTGTTTAACCTGTAACTGCCAGTTTGTACTTATCACTTCATTTTTCATCCAAGTTTGCAATTCCCCTCCCACCTGTAATAATCTGATCTCTATTCTGGTTCTATGAGTCTGTTTCTATTCTTCTAGTTTCTTTTTTTTTTTTTTTTTCTTTATTATTTTTTCTTTTGCTCTTTAAAGTCCACATGTAAGTGAGATTATATGGTATTTGTGTTACACTGTGTGACTAATTTTATTCAGTATAATACCATCAGGGTCCATCCACATGGTCACAAATGAAAATATTTCATTTTTGATGGCTAAAAATTTCATTTATTATGGTGGAGTAAAAATGATGGGTTAATTTTCAAATCTTTCTTTCTTTCTTTTTCTTTTTTTGTATGTTAATAGCTAGATTACTATGTGAAGCTTTTTCTGAAGAAAGTGACATAAGACCATTGACCTGCTACACAAAGAGGAAAAGCACAACGTAAAGAACAAGAACCCCTAATGTGCTGGCTTTAGGCTGTTCTAACCTCGCCAACCATATACCTGGGGGGATCACTTCCCATTCTGCACACTGATCCATACAGCATGTGACTTCATGCCCAGGTGATACCCATCTTGTGAGGACAAGGTGTTAACATCCCCAAGATACATGTGCAGACATGAAAATGAATGAAAGTGAGGAGATGAAGCTTCAGAAATTTACTTATGATTCAGCAAGGGTGACCCTGTTTCTTGAATTTCTGATTAAAATTATGTCATGTTTGCAGAGCAAAAAAAAAAAAAAAAATGCTTGTGGTGAAAATAAAAGAATTGCCTAGGATGGCCAGTTTTACAGAAAATTAGAAACACAAGTCCCGGGAAGGGGATGCTATTTAAATTATTTATTCAGCTCTGGCTGTTGGTGCTCAGTGGATTGAGCTCCAGCCTGTGAACCAAAGTGTTGTTGGTTTGATTTCCAATCAGAACACCTGCCTGGGTTGCAGGTCAAGTCCCCAGTTGGGGGAGATCCAGAGGCAACCACACATTGATGTTTCTCTCCCTCTTTTACTCTCTACCTCCCCTTCTCTCTGAAAGTAAATAAATATAATATTTTAAAAATTATTTATTCATTCTGTGATCAATGGATAAAAAACAATGATGCTTTCTATATCAATTATGATTTCATTTATTTTCTATTGTTTTATATTCATGATTGGCTCAACATTTTTCATAGTAATGCTTTTAGAATTTTCATATACTCACTCCCCAATCTTACTCACTACCTCCATCCTTACCCAAGCAGATAGAGTCATGACTCCAGAATATTTGAGCCAGGTTTTATCACAGAGTCTAGAAACAAAAACAAAATGAGGTGGTGAGGTCGCTGCACCTTCGGCACTAGACTCCACTGAAGGAACATGACCTAGGAACACTGTCTGCTTCTCTGTAGAGTTCACACTTATATCTCCCAATGATTCACAGAAATGGACCACATCCTCCAACACTGGTCCACCTGCTCTAGGGCCACACTTTGTTCTTGGTTCATATTCTGATTGCTTTTCAGGGCAAATAGTTTCAGGTGGAAATTCACATTTTCAGAAAATGGATGTCCTGCATTTTTAATTCTTGGACTGATCATGAAGGCTGTATTGTCTTGTGGTGTTTATTAAAGTCTGGTGCCTTTCAAAGACATGTCTCATTCAAAATCCCTCTTCATTTATGAAAACGTATTCTACAAATCATGCATTCATTTACTGGAGCAGTTGGGTCACTTGGGAGAGCAGAGGAAAAATATTGGATATAATTCTTTGATGTTTTTCGTTTAAAAATATTTTATTTATTATTTTTAGAGAGGGGGGAAGGGAGAGAGGCAAAGAGGGAGAAAGACACCAATGTATGGTTTCCTCTCACCTGCTTCCAGCCATGGACCTGGCTGGAGACTTGGCTTGCAACCTGGCCATGTGCCCTGACTGGAGAATTGAACCAGTGATCCCTGGGTTCACAGGCCAGTGCCTTATCCTTTGAGCTACCAACCAGGCCTAATTTTTTTTTTTTGTATTATTATTTTTATTGTCACCAGAGAAACTTAGTTCATTGTTTTTAGACAGAAAGCAAGACAGAGAGAAATGTACACAGAGATGCATCAGTTGGTTGCCTCCCTTACAAATATGGATCAGGAATCATATGCACACAGACTTGGGATCAAACCCTCAACCAACTTAGCTTAACTGTCCAAACCTGGAAAGAAATTCTTAGCAGATGCACCCTTGGATAAGTCACTCTCTGGGACCATGTCCTTCATGTCACCATCTATCCCCTGAGCTCCCTATATAGTAGGAACACATGCAAATAGGTCTTCTCTGCTTGTGAAAACAGCTCAGCCTCAACCCTGCAGCTCTGGGTCAACACCCGAGGCAGGGATTCTCAGCTATTCTCAGCGCCTGGTCAGGAAAGAGAACTCTGACTGTTCACCATGGAGTGTGGGCTCAGTTGGGTTTTCCTTGTTGCTATTTTAAGAGGTAATTTGTGGCAAACAAGAGAAACTAAGTATTTGAGTGTATAAGACTGAGAGAAACAATGTATGGGTGACAGTTTACTGACCTCAAATGTCTTTGTTTGCAGGTGTCCAGTGTGATGTGCAGCTGGTGGAATCTGGGGGAGGCTTGGTGGCACCAGGGGGGTCTCTCAGACTCTCCTGTGCTGCCACTGGATTCACCTTCAGTAGCTACACCATGAACTGGGTCCGCCAGGTTGCAGGGAAGGGACTGGAGTGGGTGGCACATATATGGTATGATGGAAGTCAGCAATACTATGCAGACTCCGTGAAGGGCTGATTCATGATCTCTAGAGATAATGCCAAAAACACACTGTTCCTGCAAATGAACAGTTTGAAAGATGAAGACTCAGCCATGTATTATTACACACCAAACACAGTGAGGGGAAGTCATCCAGAATCCAGACACAAACTTCCCTGCCTCAGAGAGGTTAGGATCTCTGAACATAAGGACCATCCCAATAACAGGTGCAGTTGGAAATTGTGCTCATTTCCTGTGTGGTTTCCTCTTCCTGCAATGGTTTCCCCCAGGGAACCTGTCTGGTACCCTGAACCTTCACTCACTACTGAAGTCTGAATTAGAAAAGTGTGTTGTCAAGAAATACAACTTTCTCATATGGATGAAAGACAGAGTTTCTCAGACGCTGTTGTGTCCTCTTCCAATGAATTATCAAACCTTCTAGGCCTCATCAGTTGAATCTCATAGGGCTCTGCTAAAACCGACATTTCATTCCATCATCAAACTGCTCAGTGTTCAAACTGGCCACTAACAGGTTGTACACATGTTGGACAACAGGCACCAGTGGCCAATGGACTAAAGGCCAGAGGAGAAAGACCTCCAGTGGTGAAAGTCGTAGACATGGTATAATGTTCATAGCACCAAGTGTAGGTGCCACCACTCAGAGGAAGAGGGAACTATGACAACTTGGTGTGGTTGTGCAGACTGATGACAAGCACACAACTGAAGGGGAATGAACAATTACCACACACGTGGTTGAAAAATATAGGAGGAATAGGAAAGGTACTTCAGCAAGTCAGAGGAGCTTTGGTATAGCCAGGAAAGGAGGGTGACCCTGGGCTTTAATTTAGTCTGGGGAGAGTATTCTGCTTATAAGGCCTTGTTTGGTTTCAGTCTCCCAATGACCTCTAACGAGGAGACACAACCTTTCTTATCAGATTTTCCATGTTGGGCAGATAGAGAAGTGGATGGAAAAAGACATCTATCTCAAGAGTCATCATAAAATAAAACAGATGATGGCTATCCATTCCACCTTTTAATGATAAAATGAACAAAAATAGTCATTAAATGGGCACAAGCACAAAGTCTATGAACATTAAGAACAATTATGAATGAGAAAATGTTGATGATGGTGATGATGATGATGCTGTACTGAGTCAGGGGTGTGGTGCAATTAAACTATGGGTCCTCATAAAGTGATGGTCATCTCATCACTAGGGCTCCCCCAGTCAGGGACATCCTTGGTAAGTTTTCAAAGATTTCAGAAATGGAGCCCAAGTCAATTATGCAGCTAGGATCAGTCTTATGTGATCAGGCAAGTAATGACCTCAAAGCTTCCCACCCCCTAATCCCCTGGACCTGAGACCTTGTTACCTTATAGACACTGTGAAAATGTAAATGTGGGTAACAAGGAATCCCACTTTTACTCATTTGCAATGATATGTTCCTTATTTCCCTTGAACTCTAGCTACATATTCTTAAATATTTCTAACCAATTGATTTTCATCAATATCTAGGTATTTTCTAAAATTCTGTGATCTGTCTCTCTCATGATCTGTATGTCCTTCTGGGTCTTCACTGGAAGAGGTTTTATACACATTACTATTATCATTCCATTCATGAATATCAGACATATTTCTGTCATGTCACTCAAAAGATGACCAGCATTTTCCCACTACCCAGGGCCAAGTGACTTCTAGATTTATGTGTAGTTTTCCAGCAGCAATGCACTCTTGATACCAGAGACTGTTTTAGTCCCTGTGGCTCCTATAACCAATGATCATGGACAAGGTAGGTGGACCAATTTCTGAGATTTTGTAAAAAGATACACTAAAGGACCTTTAAATAAAATAGCAATGAATTGACCAAAACACCAGAAGTCTATAAACGGAGTTCAAAGGAAAGTCTAAGCAGGATTTATTGGCAACTCATATATCTGAAGGAAGAAAATGTTCACTATGTTGTCAATAGGGGAGAATGGCTGTCTGGACTTTCTTAACTCTTTTCTTGTTCCCAGGTGGAAATAGTAACACAATTCACATAGACTTTTCTGTCATTCTCAGCAAGACTTTGAGGGCTGGATGGCTCCACACATGGAAACAAAACCTTCAGGCTCCTGTAAACCATCCATCCATCACCACACCTGATGTTGTCCTGACAGCAGCTGTCCCCTCCAGGTG
The DNA here is from genome assembly GCA_004026585.1 of Noctilio leporinus. Taxonomy (NCBI): domain Eukaryota; kingdom Metazoa; phylum Chordata; class Mammalia; order Chiroptera; family Noctilionidae; genus Noctilio; species Noctilio leporinus. The sequence continues at coordinate 34,785 of PVIW01008608.1, forward strand.
ACCCTGTCTTTAGTTCTCCAACAGGTGCAGGAATCCAGGGTAGCAACTCCACTGATACCCCATTTCCTGCAATGGTCTTTCACCATAGCTATGCCTGAAGAGCCTCCACGTGTGGCTAGAAATGAAATCTAATAAACTTCAGAGTATATTGGAATTGTACATATTTGCCTGTCCATTACAGCTTTATTTCACAAAGCATAGCATCCCCTATTTTAAACCACATTGTGGTGTATGGTTGGTTTTCCTCTATTTTAAGATGAAAAATTTGTTGTGTGTACATAGCACATATTTGTTCATTCATTTATGGTTGGACACTGAGTTGGCATTTACTAACTGACTACAATAAATAAAATTGCAATGAAAGTAGCAGTGCAAATACTTCTTCCAAATCCTGGCTTTTATTCTTTGAATAAACACTTCTAAGTTGCATGGCTTGATAATTTTCTTTTTTGGGGAATTTGATGCTGTTTTACTTGCAGCAGATTTTAATCAGGAAATATTGCAATTGAAAAAAAAAAAAGTCTTAGTATAGAATTGGGTTCAACTCCAAATACAAGAATGAAATTCAGGATTTGAAACCAAGTAGAATGCTGAGGATTTAGTGGATGCAAAAAACTAAGAGGACATTTCAAGGGAATAGTGATTCTACTGAGGCAACTTTACAGGTTTCTAAATAAAGGCAGGTTGGATATCAAGGTGGGGGAATGGCTATCTCAAAATAGGGTTCTTGATAAATGTGGACAATGCAGATACATCATAGTGGGCACTGAAGCCTGAGGTCAAATCCTGATGAGAAGAGGATTCGAGGAGCCTGAGTGAGGTTTGATCAAAAAGACAGTCCTTGTTAACACCACCTGAGTTAGTATCTTTAGGGGTTCTGAAAGGATCTAATGATGAGTTTATAAGCTACAATGTGGCATTTGCAAGTACTTAGTGATTTGATCTTTTATGACATATTCTAGCACATCATGTGTTTACTTTAAAGTAAATGGATTCTGATTATAACCCATTTCAGACAGTAAAACTGAAACACAAGTTTTTATTATCTGTGTCAATGATTATGGAAAGCATTTGTTATTGTAATCTTATATGCTTAAAATATGGCCAAATTAAAGCCCTGGTTGGTGGCACAGTGGATAAGTTACCGGCCTGTGAACCCAAAGGTTGCTGATTTGATTCCCCAGACAGGGCACATAAACAGGTTGCAAGCCAGGTCTCCAGTCAGGTCCATAGCTGGAGGCAGGTGAATGGCAACCATACATTGATGTCTGTCTTCCACTCTGCCTCTCTTCCTTCCCCTCTCTCTGAAAATAATAAATAAAATCCTTACAGAGGGGAGGGGAAAAAAGTATGGATGTAACACAACAACAATAAAATTAAATTTAAAAAAAAATGTGACTAAATTTAAAACAATTATTTTGTTTTTTTCTAATTGTAAAAGAAACATTCCATATAAAACATAGAGTTTGATAACTGGACTATAAAATGGTAAAATTACAGAAATATAAAACAGAAATTACAATTTCTTCCTTATTATCTTCCCCTCCAGAATGGGTGAGAGCTCCCTTTCCCGACACACTCACCAGCATATGGAACTTTTCACTTCAGTTCTGTGCCCTTTTAAAACTGCTGTCCTGCCAGGGGGAGGCCTTTTATCAGATGCTTCTGACAACTATGGATCTGCTTATAAGCCTGCTAATAGTTCTCTTCATTTCTGAGTCAGTGTTGTTATTTTTCCACTTGATTATTTCTTTTAATTTCCTTCACTCACCTGCACTTACATTTGTAAGTTTTTTTGTTTGTTTTGCTTTTTTTTTTTTTTGGGGGGGGTTCTATTAATTTCTAAAAAGTATTCAGAGTTGTTTTTATTTTTAAGTTTATTTCATTGGTTATGTTATTGCAAGTGTGCCATTTTTTTCTATTTGCTCTCCCCTGCCCGGTACCTCCCTTCTCTTCAGGAATCCACAACCAATGAGTTCATGTTCATGGGTCACACATATAGGTTCTTTGGCTTCTCCATTTACTTTATTATTATTAACTTTTCCCTCTCTATTTTGTGCCCCAAGTTATGCTTCTTGATCTCTGCATTTCCCCCTATTTCCCCTTCTTCCCCCAAAATGATACCTACCCTAATCATCTCCATATCTATGATTCTGTTCTTGTTCTAATTCTTTGCTTAGTTTTTTTTTTTTTCATTCATCTATTGATAGTTGTGAGTTTGTTGTCATTCTACTGTTTATAATTTTTATATTTTTCTTTTTCTTAAATGTGCCTCTTTAACATTTTATACAATAATGGCTTGGTGATGATGAACTTCTTTAGCTTTATCTTGTCTGGGAAGCATTTTATCTGCCCTTCCATTCTAAATTATAACTTTGCTGAATGGAGTAATCTTGGTTGCAGGTCCTTGTTTTTCATCAGGTTGATTAAGTCCTGACAGTCATTTTTGCCTGAAGCACTTCTTTTTAGAAATCAGCTCATAGTTATATGTGGCTTCCTTTATAGGCAACTCTCTTGCTTCTTTGAAGATTTTCTCTTTTTCTTTAACATTTGTCATTGTAATTATTATGTGTATTGGTGATTTCCTCTTTGAATCTAGTTTATTTGGGACACTCTATGCTTCCTGGACTTATATACCTATTTCCTTTGCTAAATTAGGGAACTTTTCCTTCATTATTTTTGACTTAAGTTTTCAATTTCTTGCTCTTATTCATCTCCTTCTGGCATCCCTGTGTTTGGGATGTTGGTACATTTAAAGTAGTCTCAGAGGTTCCTTAATTTCTCCTTGTTATTTTGAGAAGGAGTAGTATGTAAATACACTTCATTTCCTCATGAAATCACAGAGAAAATTATAATCATGTCTTAAAACAAATTACAACCAAAAATGCCACAAAATATGACTGTAGAGAAGTCTGACAACCAAGGTTTTTAAAAATCTGCATTCCTTCAGATGGGTGGGAGGGACAGAGTCATGGAGATGGGCAGAGAGGTGAGGAGATGTGCTGTGGCATAGAGAGGCAGAGAAAGCAGTGGAAGAATGGGCCATCCCACACTCAAGTGGTAGATAAAAATTGGGAGAAATATCCAAGGAATGAGCAATCCCAGCACCAGCTTTGACCACACAGCCCTCAGTTTCAGTAAATAAGAGATTGATCAAAATAAGTTTAGGCTGTAAAAAACCAGTCGGGCACTGGAAGGAATTACTAGACTTCCAGGAGGGTTTGTTTAAAGGGCCCTCACAGACTAAGAACATATGCACCCCACCAACTCCGGAAGTCACCATCAGGGTAACAGCTGAAATGGCACCAGTCGTGTACAGAACATGTGTGAAGTGACTGGAAACATGGTGGATGCCAAGCACACCTCCAGAACCAGGCAGCAACATTGTCTCCACTCTGAGCCCTTGACCCATGCAGAGCCACAAACTGGTGAGGTGAATAGCCCCCTGGCAATCACCTAATGCTCCACACAATACAATTTACAGGTGTGATTTCAAAGACAGGGAGTCAAAACAACTTTAACTAATACACAGCCACAAACACAGGGAGGCTGCTGAATCGAAGAGACAAATAAATATGGACCAATTAAAAAAATAGAAAAAAAGAAAGAAAAGAAAAAAAAAAAAAACTAAGCAAAATGGACATAAATCAAGAATATGGAACACAAGGAGGGAAAGAACATTTAATCAGAACAGCAGGAAGAAAAGACAATTCAAAAAATGAGGATATATTTATAATTTCATACTTGTGGGTCACACTAAAATTTTCCATAATCAAATTTCTATAAGATTAATATTGTTACTTGACAAACTCTAACTCTATCTTCACCTAAATAGATAGAATCATGATTGAGTTTCTTCTGTGTCCAGAATGTCTGAATCTCATTTTACCACAGAGATCAGAGGAGGGGGATATTAGGCATTGAGGCTGCTGCACATTCAGTACCAAACTCTACTGAAGGAGCACCACCTCCTCCATAGAGCTCACACTTCTGTCTTCCAATAATCCACACAGACACTCCACCTTCTCCAACACTGGGTCTGCATGCTCTAGGATTACACTCTGTTCTTAGTACATATGCTGATCTCTTTGTAGGAGAAATAGGGTCATATGGAACTTCTTGTCTCCTGAAAATGAACCTCCTACACTATTAATTCACCATCTGGTCATGAGGGTTGAATCTCTTGGTATATTCATATTTGATGACTTGATAAGACATCTCTAGTTTTAAATATCTTTCTTTAAAATAAAAATTTGCTGTACTTGGTCATGCATCCATCTTCTTGGCTAGTCAGGTATGTGGGGAGGGCATAGGCTCAAATGTGGGAGTAATTCCTTTTTGTATTTAATTTTATTTTTAATTATTATATCCATCCTCTTTTTCCTCCCCCTCTGTCCCCTTCCCCACCCACTACCCCCAAAGTCAGTTGGGGAGTAATTCTTAATAGATATGAATCCTTGGACAAGTCATACTCTGGGTTTTGTCCTTTATACCACTGTCCACTCCAGGGTTCCCTATATAATAAGAGGACATGCAAACGGGGGCCTTCTGATCATTAAAAGCAGCTCAGCTCTGATTTTGCTGCTCTGAGACAGGATCCCAGCCTGTGATTCCCAGGTGTTTCCATCATCTGATCAGGACAGAACACAAACCACTCACAAGAAGTTTGGGCTCAGCTGGGTTTTCTTTGTTGCAGTTTTTGTTGTTGTTTGCTTTAAGATTGTATTCATTATTTTTAGAGAGAAGGGCGGAGAGAGAAGAAGAAAGGGACAGAAACATCAGTGTATGGCTGTCTTTCACTTGCCTCTAGATACAGACCTGGCTGGAAACCTGGCTTGCAACCTGGTTATGTGCCCTGACTGGGAATTGAACCAGCAGCATTTGGCCACTTTGCAAGCTAGTGCCTATCCACTGAGCCACCAGCCAGGTCCATGCAGTTTTAAGAGATAGCTTATGGAGAATGAGAGACACTGAGTATGAGAGTGGATATGATTGAGTGGAATAGTGAACAGGTGACATGTTCCTGACCAGGACATCTCAGTGTTTGAAGTTGTCCAGTTTGAGGTGCAGATGATGGAGTCTGGTGATGGTGTGGTTATTAAAGATAAATCCAAAGACAAATCTCTGGATTTATCTTTAATTCCTACTGGATGAGCTGGGTCTGCCAGGCTCCAGGGAAAGGGCTGGAGAGGATCCAACACAATAACGGGGATGAAGGTACCACGTATTATTCAAATTATGTGAAGGATAAATTCATCATCTGAAGATGCAATGGCCAGTACATGCTGTACCTGCAAATGAATAGCTTGAGAGCCAAGGACGTGGCCCATGTTACCATTCAGAGACACAATGAGGGGAAGTCAATCTGAGCCCAGAAATGAACCTCCCTACAGAAGATAGGAGGGCTTGACTGCAGGGGTTGCTCCGAACACCAGAGGGCGCTGTGGGACCCTGAGCGCAGACAGCCGCCCCAGGGGCAGGTGTGGGCCTGGTGGGGAAAGAAGAGGTTTCCTCTTGGGAGCAGGAGTTTCCTCTGGAATGTCTCAGCTGCATCCCAGGAAACTTCTTCCTTCTTTGTGGCTTTGATTGTTCACATTCTCAGTACAGACAGCATGGAAAAGTTAAATTGACAGCAAGCGAGATTCCACACTGTGTGCCTTTTTTCTTCCTTGACAATGAACCACCCTGAGGGCTCCCATCTCCCCTTTGGTGGACATGTTCCAACAAGGAGGGTCCAACCAGTCCAGGCCCCTGTGTGCTGTGCTCAGGCACTCTGTCCCCAAACATGCCCACAATGTCCTCACACATGTCCTTTCTGACAGGAACACCTCATATGACAGTGCTGTGGTCATCCCCCAGGATGTCCACCCCTCAGATCTTGGTCCTCCATTCTGCTCATTACCACCTTGCTCATCATTTACTGGGTGGAGGTGTAAATGCAGCTTTACATAATCTGCTGTCACATGCCAGCCTAATTCTCCCTAAATCTGACTTAGCCCCTGAGCTCCCTGGGCCTGGGGCCCTGATCACTCTTCCCTGCTCCCCACCACATGACCAGTCACAGAAGAAAAATGAAGGAAGGATGCACACAGTCACATGTCCCAACTCCATCCTCTCATGTACCCTGAATGTCTCTGTCCACCAGTGTCCCCTGGTTCATGTACTTGTGGGAATTTTTGGATTATAAATTCTGCAGGATGTACCTTTCCTACATAGTGGAAATGTGTAATTTTAAATGTTAATGTAAAGTTAGGAGGGAAAGGTGGTGACAGAGTAGAGAGCAGTGCTAATGGTGTTCTCCAGTGCCAGAGCAGCTGGAGGATAGGGTAAGGAGCATGAGATATTTGCAGGTCCCTATGAATTGGAGTGGTAAGCATCTGGACTCAGAGGTGCACAGCCTAGAGGCTGCAGGGACCTACAGGAGAGAAGGAACTGAAACAGTTCCAAACCAGCTGGTGGAAGGAGGTCAGCTCTGGACAGTGGCAGCTCTGCTCAGAGTGGTGGCTCTAACTGAAGACAGCTCCAGGCTCACTGGTGACTAGAAATCTGAGCAGAGAAGTGTGGACAGTGAGTGCAAACTCCAGCGGGAATGAGGAATTGAACTCCTGCAGGAGAGTGACTGTGTGAGAGCCTCACTCCTGAGGCTGAAACAGAGGAAGCACCTTCCCAGGCCAGAGGAGGAGGAGGAAAGACCCCCTGGGGAGCAGGGGTGGGGGAGCAGGGAAGTGCACCAGCCACAGTGGCAAGAGGGCTGAAAATTGTGCTGCTGCACCACCCACTACCTGGGAAGAGGGCAACTCAGAGTGCAAGATGCACCCAGGTGTAAGGGGGAAGGCCCAAACCTGCAAACGCACACCAGCACACAGGTTCCCACAAAAACTCAGAACTGCCTGCCAGAAACTTGCAGCTGATGAATTGGTGCGCTCATTGCAGGTAACAAAGGCCTCCTTCAGAGGAGCTGGATGGGGTAGGAGTAGCATTAGCTGGCAGACTGCACTGCAGACCTTCTTGGAAGCCAGGCATGCATCAGAAAGATGGCAGTAAAAAAACTCCTCAAAGAGCTGGACTGCTTGAAGGGTTAGCCTTCAGTGGCAAGAGATTTACAGGGCCCCAGGGGATCCAGGCACTATTTGTGAGCAGGGGGTACCTCCTCTGGGAGTTGCATTGGGGAGGGCCAGCCATCACAGGAGCCAGTGAGGTTGCAGGCCACTCTGACTTAGAGCCAGGTGCCCAACACAGGCAGCAACCTCCTCAAGGAGCTGGAGGGGGAGAAGCAGCCATAGACACCATAGAAGCACCCTGCAGGTCTTCACACAGGACATGTGAGAGAAGGCCACAAAACACCAGCAGTGCAGAAACCCAGCTAGGCTACTGGAGGCTCAGCCTACCCAGGGGCTGGCACTCAGAATCAGCCCTGACTGTGACAGCCATAAGGCCTGCCACACCAAGACCACACAGCTTGACTGTAGACCACAGATACTTGATCAAGAAAAAGAGAGAGATTCAGGAAATGGAACACTGCTAATTTCAAGAACCTGAGTTACACCGAGAGCTACATGAACTATTAATCCCTAACATATCATTTTCAAAAGTTACTTCCAACCCTCACAATTAGTGTGTTTTAAGTAAATACTATATATACCATAGTGTATCCCAACTCACATATTTTTACTCCTCCCCTATCTAAATCCACCTAAAAACCCAAGACCTTCCTCCTACTCTTGTTTTAAAATCTACCTACTCTCCCACTACAACTCATTCCCAGTCTTCAGTCTAAGTATTCCTTCCCTACACAGCCACTTAAACCTTTTCTTTTCTTTTTTTTTTTTTTTTTTTTTTTTTGGTGGGTGTGCTACTAGGGCCTACACATTATTTTCTTCCGATAAAAGCACAGAGGTTCTGGCTCCACCTAGACCAATCAGGGCTCATTAAAGGTGAACAGGGAGGTAGATATATATATAGGCTTATACTGTTCCATCGCACTCTAGGCTTTCTGATTCTCTCGCCCCTCATTTCCATAGAATAGATAAGTTGGTTTTCTCTCTCATATACCTGCTATCTTTGCTACACCTTAACACCCTTCAAAATTATCTATACTTTAGTCAACATAGTCAATTTTCCCCTTGTATAATTGTCTTATCATATCTACATCCCTATTAAGATTGGCTCAGTTGCAGCTGAGGGTGTGATTAAAAGTTTGGGTTATCTTGGAGGGTTGAGTATATAGCTAGGTTAATAGGCAGTTTTAAGGGGGATTAAAGGAGAAAGATTATCTCTGAAGGTCTGGTTATTTTGCCTGGACTGGTAGTTCTGTTTTAGGAGCAGCTCAAAAACTGTGTATAAGATGGGATGGAAGGAATGTCTCTCAATCAGCCAACTGGAAGGAAAGGAGCAACATACACAACCAACCCAAAATACAACCAGACAGTCCAAGTTAATGACATAAAGGCAACTGCAAGAGCAACAAGTGGAGAAAAACTAGGAGACTGCAACACTGAACTCCACAAATCTCCTAACACAGAAGGGTGCTCCACAAACGCAGGGAAGCAAAACATATTAATCGAAGACAAAAACAAGCAACAACAGACACCTGAAAAGGGGGAAAAAAGAATAAGTCCATCACAAAAAGGAAAGGAAGCATCCCAGGAAAGATCACTTAATGAAACAGAGGCAAACAAACTATCAGATATGTAATTCAAAAGAATGATGATAGAGATGCTCAATCAGCTCAGACAGCTCAAGAAAACTACAAAGAACTCCAGGGAAGTTACAAGAAACTTACTGAGAGCTACACCAGCATAAAAAAGGACTTAGAAACTATTAGTAAGAACCAGGAGGAAATGAAGAATACAATTTCTGAATTAAAGAATAGACAAGAAGGAATCAACAGTAGGCTAGAGGAAGCAGAGGACCAGATCAACAAGCTGGAGGACAACATAGAAAAAATATTCCAAGACAGAGGAGGGAAGATGGCGACAGAGTAGAAAGCAGTGCTGATGGTGTTCTCGAGTACCAAAGCAGCTAGAGGACAAGATAGGGGGCTTGAGACATTTTCAGGACCCTAGGAATTGGAATGGACAGCATCTGGACACAGGGGAACACAGCCCAGAGGCAGGGGAGGCCAGCAAGACAGTAGCCCGCAGGCCCAGAATACAACCAGACAGCACAAATAAAGGACACACCAAGAACAGCAAGTGGAGAAAATCTGGGAGATGGCAACATTGAACTCCACAAATCTCCTATCACAGAAGGGTGCTCAACTAAGGCAAGGAAGCAAAGCAGGTTAACCCAAGGAAAGAACAAAAATAAATAAATAAAGAAAGAAAGAAAGAAAGAAAGAAAGAAAGAAAGAAAGAAAGAAAGAGCAAGCAAGAACAGACACCCAAAATGGGCAGAAAAAGAATCAGTCCATCACCAAAAGGAAAGGAAGAATCCCCAGAAAGAACACAAAATGAAACAGAGGCACCTGGAATATCAGATAAGGAATTCAAAAGAATGATGATAGAGAAGCTCAGTGAGCTGAGCCACATCAAAGAAAACTGTAAACAACTCCAGAAGGACTACAAAGAACTCCAGGGAAATTACAAAGAACTCCAGGGAAATTAGAAAGAACTCCAGGGAAGTTACAAAGAACTTACTGAGAACTACAACAGCATGAAAAAGGACATGGAAACTATCAATAAGTGCAAGGAGGAAATGAAGAATACAATTTCTGAATTGAAGAATACAGTAGAAGGAATCAACAGTAAGCTAGAGGAAGCAGAGGACCGAATCAGCGAGTTGGAGGATAATGTAGACAAATACTCCAAGACAGTACAAGAGAATCAAAAAAGGCTGAACAAGACTGAAGAGGGGTTAAGAGAGCTGCAGGACAACATGAAACGTAGCAACATTCGTATTATAGGGATACCAGCAGGAGAAGAGAAACAAGGAATGGAAAACCTGTTCAAAAAAGTCATGATAGAAAATTTTCCTAACATGATGAGTGAAAACATGAATCCAGTTCAGGAAGCACAGAGGGTCCCAATGAGGATCAAACCAAACAGACCAACACCAAGGCACATTATTATTAAAATGGCTAATTTCAAAGACAAAGAGAGAATCCTAAAAGCATCAAGAGAGAAAAGACAAATAACATACAAAGGGACTCCAATAAGGCTATCAAATGATTACGCAACAGAAACAATTCAAGCCAGAAGGGAATGGCAAAAAGTATTTCAAGTCATGGTAAACAAAGGCCTGCAACCAAGAATACTCTACCCAGCAAGGCTCTCATTCAAGATAGAAGGAGAAATAAGGAGCTTCACAGACAAAAAAAAGACTGAAAAAATACATCTCTACCAAACCAGCATTGCAAGAAATGCTAAAGGGTCTGCTCTAAAATAAGTAAACAAATAAAATGAAGAAACAGAGAGAGCCAAAGAGGAATACAGACACAAAATGGCAATGAATAAGTATCAATCAATAATCACCTTAAATGTAAATGGATTAAATGCACCAATCAAAAGACATGGAGTAGCCAAATGGATAAGACATCATGATCCACATGTATGCTGTCTTCAACAGATCCACTTCAGAATAAAAGAATGACACAGATTGAAAGTGAAAGGATGGAAAACTATATATCAAGCAAATGGACATAAAAAAAAAGCTGGAGTAGTAATACTGATTTCAGATAAAATAGATTTTACGATGAAGGACATAAAAAGGGACAAAGGTGAACATTTCATAATACTTAAGGGAACAATCCATCAAGAAGAAATAACTCTGATAAACATATACACACCCAACATAGGAGCTCTGAAATATATAAGGGAAATCTTGGAAGACTTTATGAAAGACATAGACAGCAACACACTAATAGTAGGGGATTTTAATACCCCACTATCAATAATGGACAGATCTTCCAAACAAAAAATCCCCCGAGATGTTGTGGCATTGAACAACACTCTAGAGGAAATGGACCTAACTGATGTATACAGAGTCTTTTACCCCAAAGAAGCAAAATACACATTTTTTTCAAATGCACATGGATCATTCTCTAACATAGACCACATGGTATGTCACAAGACAAGCCTCCACAAATATAGGAAAATTAAAATCATACAAAGTATCTTCTCAGGTCACAATGGCTTGAAACTAGAAACCAATATCAAGGGAAATACCCAAAAATTCTCTAACTCATGGAGACTGAATAACATGCTTTTAAGCAAAGAAGGGGTCAACAATGAGATCAAAGATGAAATCAAAAAGTTCCTGGAAACAAATGACAATGAACACACAACAGCCCAAAACCTATGGGATACAGCAAATGCAGTTCTCAGGGGGAAATTTATAGCAACACAGGCCTTCCAAAAAAGGTTATAAGAAGTATATAAACGACCTAACCACAAAGCTGCAAGAACTAGAGGAGCAACAACAAACAAAGCCCAGAGTAAGTAGAAGGAAGGAAATCATCAAGATCAGAGCAGAACTAAATAACTCAGAGATTCAAAGTACAATTTGAAGAATCAACAGGTCCAGGAGCTGGTTCTTTGAAAAAATAAACAAAATTGACAAGCCCTTATCCAGACTCATCAAGAAAAAGAGAGGGAGGGCCCAAATAAACAGAATCAGAACTGACAGAGGAGAAATCACAACTGATACTTCAGAAATACAAAAGATTGTAAGAAATTACTACAAACAACTATATGGCAAAAAATATGACAACCTGGATGAAATGGACACATTTCTGGAAAGGTATAATCTACCAAAACTGAATCCAGAAGAAGCAGAAAGCCTGAATAGGCCAATAATAACTAGTGAAATTCAAGAAGTAATCCAAAATCTCGCAAAGCACAAAAGCCCTGGACCAGATGGCTACACAGGTGAATTTTACCAAACATTTAAAGAAGAACTAACTCCTATCCTCCTCAAACTATAACAAACAATTCAGGAAGAGGGAAGACTCCCAAACTCTTTCTACGAGGCCAATATTATTCTAATCCCAAAACCAGCACAAGAAACAACTAAGAAAGAAAGCTACAGGCCAATATCTCTGATGATCATAGATGCTAAAATTCTCAACAAAATACTGGCCAATCGGATTCAGCAGTATATTACAAAGATCATACACCATGATCAAGTGGGTTTCATCCCAGGGATGCAGGGATGGTACAACATTTGTAAATCAATGAATAAAATACACCACATCAACAAATTGAAAGATAAAACCATGTGATCATATCAATAGATGCTGAAAAAGCATTTGATAAAGTACAGCAACCATTTATGATTAAAAAAAAAAAAAAACCCTCAACAACAACAACAACAACAAAATAGAGGGAGTCTACCTTAACATCATAAAGACCATTTATGATAAACCTAAAGCCAACATCATACTCAACGGACAAAAACTAAAAGCCTTCCCCTTAAGATCAAGAACAAGACAAGGCTGTCCAAGTTCTCCACTTATGTTCAACATTGTCAACAAGTTCTAGCTATAGCTATCAGAGAAGAAAAAGGAATCAAAGGTATCCAGATTGGAAAGGAGGAAGCCAAACTTTCATTATTTGCAGATGATATGATAGTGTACATGCAAAACCCAATAGGCTCCACCAAAAACTTATTCAACCTAATAAGCAAATTTAGCAAAATAGCTGGGTATAAAGTCAATATCCAGAAATCAGAAGCATTTTTGTATACCAATAATGAAACATCAGAAATAGAAGCAAGAAAACAAATCCCATTTTCCATAGCAACAAGAAAAATAAAGTTCCTAGGAATAAACTTAGCTAAGGAGGTAAAAAGCCTGCACTCAGAAAACTACAGAACATTGAAGAAAGAAATCAAAGAAAATATAAATAAATGGAAGCATATACCATGTTCATGGATGGGAAGAATTAACATCATTACAATGTCCATACTACCCAAAGCAATCTACATATTCAATGCAATCCCAATTAAAATACCAATGACAGACTTCACAGAAATAGAAAAAATACTTCAAAAATTTATATTGAGCCAAAAATGCCCACAAATAGCCACAGCAATCTTGACAAAGAAGAACAAGGTAAGAGAAATCACAATACTGGACTTCAAACAATACTACAAGGCTACTGCCATAAAAAATATCTGCTACTGACATAAGAATAGACATATAGATCAATGGAACAGAATAGAGAGCCCAGAAGTTAACCCAGGACTCTATGGTCAACTCATATTTGACAAAGAGGGAAGGAACATCCAATGGAGTAAAAACAGTCTCTTCAACAAATGGTGTTGGGAGAACTGGACAGCAACAAGCAAAAAGATAAAACTAGGCTATCAACTTACACCATACACCAGAACAAACTCAAGATGGATAAAGGATTTAAACATTAAGCAGTGCCACCATAAAGGTCCTGTAGAAAAATATAGGCAGTAAACTTTTGAATATCCTATGCAGAAATATGTTTAATGATACTCCACCAAGGGCAAAGGAAATCAAAGAACAATTCAACAAATGGGACTATATCAAATTGAAAAGAAAATATCAGCAAAATTCAAAGGGAACCAACTGTGTATGGGAAAACATAATTGCCAATGATACCTCAGACAAGGGTTTGATCTCCAAAATATATAAAGAAATAATGTGGCTCAACACCAGGGAGACAGAGAGCACAATTAAAAAATGGGCAAAGGACCTGAACAGACAACTCACTGAGGAAGATATACAAAGGGCCCAGAGGCATTTGAAAGAATGCTCAGCATCACTAGTCATCAGAGAGATGCAAATTAAAACCACAATAAGATACCACCTCACACCTATCAGAATGGCAATCATCAACAAATCAACAAACAAGTGTTGGCGAGGATGTGGTGCAAAGGGCACCCTGGTGCACTGTTGGTGGGAATTTAAGCTGGTGCAGCCACTGTGGAAAACAGTATGGGGTTTCCTTTAAAATCTAAAAATGGAATTGCCTTTTGATCCTGTGATTCCACTGCTTGGACTATACCCTGAAATACTAATTCATAAAAACCTATGTACACCTATGTTCACAGCAGCACTAATTTACAATAGCCAAGTGCTGGAAACAGTCTAAGTGCCCATCAGCGGATGATTGGATCAAAAAACTTTGGGCCCTGGCTGGTAGCACAGTGGGTAAGGCACCAGCCTGCGAACCCAAAAGTTGCAGGTTCAATTCCCCAGCCAGGGCACATAACAAGGTTGCAAACCAGGTCTCCAGTCAGATCTGTGGCTGGAGTCAGGTGAAAGGCAACCATACATTGATGTCTCTCTCTCTCTCTGCCTCCCTCCCTTCCCCTCTTTCTAGAAATAATGAAATAAAATCTTAAAAAATATACTAATTAAAAAAAAATAAACTTTGGTACATTTACACAATGGAATATTACACAGCAGAAAGAAAGAAGGAACTCCTACCTTTTGCAACAACATGGATGGAACTGGAGAGTATTATGCTTAGTGAAATAAGCCAGTCAGTGAAGGACAAATATTATATGATCTCACCCATTACAGGACAATAATGAACAAAACTAACAACAAGCAAAACAGAACCAAATATATGAATACAGTGAATAGGCCTTCAGTGGTCAGGGGTAAGGGGTTTGGGAGGAGGGGGGAGGAAGAGGCTAGGAAGGGGAGCAGTTTAGACAAGAACCTAGTATAAAGGAACCATGGACATGGACAATAGGTGGAATTGATTTTGGGGGGTATGGGTGGGTGGGGACGGGGTCAGAGGGGAGCAAAAAAAAAAAAGCATGGTTGTAATACAACAATAAAATAAAATTTAAGAAAAATAAATAAATGTTAACGTAAATTTTAAAAAATACTTTATTTTACATTACAGTGTCAATAATCTCTTTAAAGGTATTATTTTATGTTTTAGAGAAAGGGTACTGGAGGGAGAAATAATGGCAGAAAAACATCAATTAGTTGCTTCTTTCATGGCCCCCGCTAGAACCTGGCCCCAAGTCAGGCATGTGCCCTGACCCAGAATCAAACTAAAACCAGTGACCATTCTATTCACATGCCATGTGAACCACAGCAGCCAGTGTTAAAGTACTATGTTGTCAGAGACTCTACATACTCAGGGGTCTTGACCTCTAGTCCTGCAGCCTGTTGTGAGCATGATGTGTGGAACTCACTTTGCTCAGTCAGCACATGCCATGCCCTGCTCTGAAAGTTGCAGGAGAGCAGGTGGGGAATGATGGTGTGGGCTTCCTCAGAGGGCCATAGGTGCTGACCACCTCTGTTATCTCCTTTAGGACTGAATGAAACTAAATGGTCACAGTTTTGATATGGGGAAGAATGCTTTCCAGAATGGCGCCAGTGTCCTTAGGTGGACAGTTAATAATGCTCTCAATCCTATACCCACAACCATGCCTGTGGGGAGCCAGCTGTGTTATTTGGGAGGAGCACACCATCTCCCTGAACCCCATTTGTTAGAGGAGGCACTCCTTACAGAATGAGGGTGGCTTCAGTCCTCATGAGCCCTGCTGACCACATATGTCAAAAATTGGCCTGAAAGAATGATGGCAGTGTTCCCTAATGCTCAGTCTGGTGGCCTCAGGTCCAGACCAACTGCTGACCAGGTCTCCTCTCCAGGCCAGAGGTTGGGCTCTGGAAGATTTACAAATACTGTAGATACCATCATTTGGTTTTCACGCTTCATGTCAGAGTGTTGGTGGGAAAATATCCATGCCCCTCACTCCCATGATTCAGGACAGGGCCCTGCAGATGTGGAGAAATGTGGACTTCAGCTCTGCAATTGGTCGTGGTGGTTTTTAAAAGACGTTCTTCTATATTTCCATTTGTTGCACAAAAATCAGAAAGCTGCTTAGTTTTCCAACAAATGTCACTTCCTTGAGTGTAGGGGTCTGGACAATTTGCACATTTGTGGGTACTTTTAAAAGGAGGGCAGCTAGGAAGGTGTACATGTGCACCAAGTCCACGTTCTATTACACCAGGGAAGATCACGTGGTGCCACTGGCCTCATTCTTGTTGGAAGAGGTATGTTGTG
This sequence comes from Noctilio leporinus, assembly GCA_004026585.1. NCBI lineage: Eukaryota > Metazoa > Chordata > Mammalia > Chiroptera > Noctilionidae > Noctilio > Noctilio leporinus. Next base: position 50,786 of record PVIW01008608.1, read on the forward strand.
GACACTGCCTCCAGCAACATTCTCATGTGATGTGGAGGTCCCAGCCCACATGGCAATGGTAGGTCCCTTTATTGTTTCAAATCCCTCATAGATTACATTTCAAAAGGGGGGCTGTTGTATTTTATGTTGGCCACAGAACCACTGCATATGCTGTTGACACAGACTTTCCATCAACACAGGTGTATGAGGTCTCACATGACCAACATCAGTTAGGTGTTTTCCAGGTGTAAATCTACCCCAAAACATAATGACCCACCTATCAGGGACAGATGAAATACAGAATGTTTTCACAACTGAAGCAGATGAGTGACATTGCTACACTTCAGACATTCACATTTTACATCACTGTCAGTATAATGAAAGGTTAAGTAGTGCCTATCATTTGTACACTGTCCAAATTTGTGTCCCTTTGTATTTATGCTGAAGCAGGCATCAGAACCATTCAGCATGACTTTGCCAAAGATCTCCTTGCAGTGCACAGTGTGCTGAGTACAATTACCAGAATTTCAGTACATGGGGCTCTATCTCACAGATAAGCATCTTGAGGGCATGTGAAATCATGCATGAAGTAGTGCTTGGGAAGATCACATATGATTTTGACTAGCCTGCAGAACATCCGTAGGGGGTGAGTAGGTACACTTTGTGCAACATATACTTGTGAAACAATCAGTTCCAGTTGCTAAGGTGCAGTCACGTTTGCAGAATGGGTTGTTGTGAAATTGCTTGAAGGCTTCACAGTCACACTGCTCTCCATCATCCTCCACGGAGGCTCCATATCAAACAGATGGATGTCAGGATTTTATTTGAGTACTTGAATCCACTCTGGTAGGTGTAGTGTTTTCCACCATAATTAACTATATTTGCTGTATGCTCCATGGAACATTTAGTAAAGGCATCTGTCATCACAGGTCCCTGTTCACATGTAGGTGACCCTTCTCAGGCAAACATGTTTCCTCATCATGATACAGACCAAACCTTCTACCAAATAATTGGCTGGCTGTAATTGGTAACAATAAATAATATCTCAGCAGAACACCCACCATGATGAGATGATTTCTTTTGCATACACTCTATAGGAGTAGGGAAGGACCAAGATCATGAGGCCCATTTCTAATCACAATTAACCCTTAACATGGGTGAGGAGTATACATTTTGTTTGCATACATGTTATAAAACATACTTGCAGGTACCACATAATCATCCATGGTGGTTGGATCTCTTATACTACGATTATGATGCTGATGTGACACTCGAAACCAAGGCTTTGGAATATGGAGTCAATTACACTACAGAGATGTCATGTCAAGGTCACCATAGTCAGAATCCCTGCCTCCATGGGCACATATTTCCCAGCTCACTTTTATCTAAGAGAGTACATTCAAATGTAAGTGCCACATGCTCACAGTTTTGGTTGGCTGAATGCCACTTTGGTCTGTTTTCATATATATGAACCTATTTTGTTCAGGTGGTGAAGATGATTTGTTACTGTCTTACCTGGCTCCAGGAGAATAAATGCAGATTCTGTGCTCTCATCTCTCCATAAGAATAAACTTGGTATGAATTTCCTCTTCAGTGCTCCACTGTAGTTTTTCAGTCACATTGAATTCAAAGGAAACCTGCCTGGAGCTGAGTTCCTGTGGTGCACTGGACTTACCAAGAATTGAACACATTTTGACTCATTGTTGTATAGAGTATAAACTGATTTGGGACTCACAAGAGGGTCTTTTACACTTCCTAGATGTTCTGTATAGAGTGCACTTGTGAGCCTAGAGGCTGTAGTGCTGTTCACTTGAGAGAACAGGGGGTGCCTCTCTTTTGTGTAACCTAGCATATATGTGGTTCCTGTTGCATTGGTGTCAGCCACTATGTGAGAAACTATGTGTACAGCCTTTGGAAATTCTGGAGGTGTTTATTTCATAGGCAAATCATCAAACTTCATAACACCTTCCAGGCCCCCATAGCACATGTCCATGGTAACAATGGAGAGAGGAATCTCCTCCACATAGCCATGGCAGGAACAACCAGGAAGGACAAAGAGGGGTCATCCATCTGCAAAGCTCCCTCTCCCTGGTCATCCTGAGTCATCATCACCAGATATCAGGGCCAAAAGAGTTTCTTGTGCCTCATGTGCCTGAAGTCTCTCTGGCCCCCAAAACCCAGGCTGTAGGAGAGCCAGGCTGGAATCTGAATGTCTTTGCCTGTGTGCAGTTCCTTCCTGGAATCACCACCTCAGGGGAGATGTAGCACCATGAGGGGCAACCTTGAGAACTCTGTACTGGAGCCAACTACACCCAGAGACCAAGTAGCAAGAGGTGAATTCTCAGGGTGTTCAAAATCTCTGCTCACCTCATGCCCCTGCTCAGTATCACAGTCAGAGGAAATGGAGAAAGGGAGGACCCTCAGTGAAGCGAAGCCAGGTCCCAACCATATGCCGTGGCCACTTGCTACCAAGGAGAGAGTGACAGAAAGCCTACCCTGGGTGGATCATGTGAGGGGACTAGGTAACTATTACAGGGTGTGGCAGAGGGTGTGGCTGGACATGAATTCAGATGGGAAGTTAGTGTGAGCCCAGACACACACCTCCCTAAGGGTAACAAGAGGGCTTGGCTACAGAGGATGCTCAGGACATCAAGAAACATTAGTGATACTCACAGGCATTCTTGAGCACAAGGAGACACCAGTGCCACCAGTAGGCGCTCAGAGCACAAGGGGACATCAGGGCCACCAGGGGGTGCTCAGAGTGCAACAGGACACCAGCACCACTAGGGGACACTCAGTGAACAAGGAGACATCAGTGACACCAGAGGTCACCCAGAACACAAAAGGACATCAGTATCACCAGGGAGCACCCAGGACACCAGGAAAATCATTGCCACTAAATGGAGGGGCTGAGCTCAGAAGCTGGTTCCCAGAGGGGTTATAGAAGGGCTTCCCTTTAGGGTCAATGATTTATTTTTTATTGTCCCCTGGAGTAAGTCTGCTTTCTTTTATGTGGTTCAAGTTTCTTTCATTCTCCACAGGCAAAATCATAGGAAGTATCTGTTTGAAAATATGGTTGCTTTCTTATGTGGGTCCTTATTGTCACCCTATACCTATGTAATCTGCTTTCTCTGATTGGCAAAGAAAATGTTTGGATTTGCACTGTGTCTTGGCTGAGAATGATTCCCCCACACTCTAGTGCAACATTAAGTTGGAATTCTGAGTCCATGCGCTGAGTCAACTCTCCTCATCACACAGCAAGGACCATCCCAAGGACATGGAAGTGATCAACCCCACACTTTCTTCCTCATAAGGATCCCTGTCCTCTTTAAGGAAGTATGACATTTACCACTTATCCACATGGCTGCACATTGATCTTCAGGTTTCAATGATTTTTGAGGCTCCCATGAGTGTCCTGGATGGAGAAGCAAGGAGCCTAGGGGCCAGACCAGCTTTCAGTATGTCCCCTAGAGAAAGGTAGGAGGCAAATTCAGAGATGGAGCCCTGTCAATGGGAGTTGGACAGCATCCCACAAGGTCTGAATGTGCTCCTAGGGGTCTCAACAAGTCTCAGATTCAGGTGTAGAAACCACCTGCCTCATGAGGACCACCTGATTCCTGCCCACCCTCTGCTGTTTGTCTAGGATCCCCAGAAACCTGCCCCATCATCATCTCTATCTTCTACTGTAAACACCCACTAAATCTACCCTAGGATGAAGCTCAATGTGGCTGGGGCTCCACTGTCTTCTTTCCAGGCCCCAGTATATTTTACCTTAAACACACCCTCATCCCCTCATATCCATCTCCAGCATCAGACCCCCTTCATAACCTATGGTGAGGTATACTCAGGTAACCTGGAGTGGGTCTCAGACCCACTTTTGAGTCCATGAGGTACACAGAAGTGATGTCTGATCACTCAAACCCTATAGCAGGACAGGACTGTGTCAGGTGGAGACACACTGATGACTGGCCTCAGCGCACCTGCAACAACTCCCACAAGAGCTGAGAGAACCTCCAGGTGCCCCCATGAGCTACAATTCCATGGGCAGTTGGAATCAGAAAGCAGTCAAAGGAGGGCTGGGTGGCCTGGTCACCTGGAATGTTATAAATGTCCCCACTGACAGGGCCAAGGAAATAGCTTTTAGTTCTGAAATTGCAGGAACAGCTTTGAAGCAGCAGAGAGAGAGGAATTCACAGCTTAAAAACTGATTAAAAGTAGTTTAACAAACAAGAAAAGACATGACCTAAGTGTCCTACCTAAGGCATTGAACAAAAGACAAAGATTCTATATTAAATGAGTATATGCTGTACTATAGAGATATAAACTGATTTTGGCTTTTCTTTTTAGCACTCTCCAGAAATATGAATGAAATTTTTTGTGTTTACAAAGTCTACCACAAACACAGAAACCTGCGTATGCCAAACCAACCAGATGTACTCATTCTAGGTTTTGGTCAACTCAGTCAATTCTTACATGTGCCTCCTTGTTATACCACATGCTGGGATGTCAACTTCAACTTACATTCTCTTCTGTCTCACTCTGCACCACCTCTTCCTTGCCTTCATCCTCAATGGTCATTTTTTCATCTTGAAAGCATTGTGTGGGTTTGGTTCTCCAGATATCTCTACTTCACACTTCCTCAAATCCTCTGTGTTTCCACCAAATCCTTGTGACACTGCAGTGTCCATATCAGGATGGACCACAGCAAACGGTCCATTCACTTCCTGAAGGACAAACTGCTTGTGTCCTACTTTGGCAAATACACATGAATCTGCTATAAACACTATGTGCAGGTTTCTGTGTGGACATATGTAGTTCTTACTCTCCTTTGGGTAAATACTAAGAAATATGGTTGTTGGACCCTATGTTAAGAGTTTGTTGAGCCCTCAGCTCTCAATGTATCCTTCACACAGCAGGTAGTGTGGTGGTGAGCCCAGTCAGTCACTAGTAGTAACATGAATGACCACATTCCCACCCACGGTCAGAATCTTCTTCCTGTTGGGTCTGTGGGGCAGCTAGTGAGGGACTCTAGGTTGTGATGCCACATGGTTCCTTCCGTTGTTCTCCTGGGGAAGGTTCAAGTGTGGCATGAGGACATTCCTGTCTGCAGAGACCTCATAGTTGTACTGGTGGGTGCTCCATTGGGAATACACCAGTGCCTCCAAGGTAAACCCCACTTTTAATCACACCTTTAGCTGCAACTGAGTCAGTCTTAATAAGGATTTAGATATGATAAGACTGTTGTACAAGGGGGAAAATGATTAAGTTGACTAAAGTGTGGATAATTTTAAAGGGTGCTAAGGAGTAACAAAGATAGCAGGGACATGAGAGAGAAAACCAACTTATCTATTCTATAGAAATGAGGGGTGGGAGAATCAGAAAGCCTCACATGAGAGTGAACAGTATATATATAGTTGCCACATCTACTTCCCCGTTCACACTTAATGAGCCCTTATTTGTCTAGGTGGAGCCAGGACCTGTGTGCTTTTAGCAGAAAAAGAATGTGTAGTCCCTAGTAGCGCACCCACAAAGAAAGAAAGGGTTTAAGCAGCTGGGTAGTGGAGGAATATTTAAATTGAGGACTGGGAATGAGTTTTAGCAGGAGAGTGAGTAGACTTTAAAACAAGAGTATGAGGAGAGTCAAAGGATATGTTAGGGATATGTCAAGTAGCTCTCTGTGTAACTGAGGTGCTTGAGATTAGCAGTGATCCATTTCCTGAGTTTGCCTCTCAGGCAAGAAAGTTTGCCTTTCTTGATCAAGCCTCTGCAGTCTACAGTCAAGCTGTGTGGTCTTGGAGTTGCAGGACCTATGGCTGTCACAGCCTGGGCTGATTCTGAGTGTCAGCCCTCAGGTAAGCTGAGCCTCCAGTAACCTAGCTGGGTTTCTGTGCTGCTGGTATTTTGGGGCCCTCCCTTTTCTCACTGGTTCTGTGTGAAGACCTGCAGGGTCTTCTGTGGTGTCTATGGCTGTTCCTCCCCTTCCAGCCCCTGAAGGAGGTTCCTACCTGTGATGGACACCTGGCTTAAATGTGGCATGTCCTGCAACCTCGTTGACTCCTGTGATGACTGGCTCTATCCCTGCAGCTCCCAGAGGAGGTAGACCCCGTCTGCTAACAGCACCTGGCTCCCCTAGAGATAAGGCCAACCCTCCAAGCAGTCCAGTTCTTTGAGGAGTTTTTCAGTGCTGCCTCTGTGCTGTGTGCCTGGCTCCCCAGAGGGTCTGCAGCACAGTTCGCAGTCTAACACTACTCCTCCCCCTCCAACTCCAGGAAAAGGCCTTTGTTGCCTGCAGTAGGTATGCCAGTTGCACCAGCTACAAGTTCCTGGTATGCAGTTTCAAGTTTTTGTGGGAGGATGTGCACCGGTGTGGGTGCCAGTGGTTGGGCCTTACCCCTTGTTGGAGCTCCAAGCTGCCCTCTACCCGGTGGTGCAGCGGCACAACTTCAAGGTTTTGTGGGAGGTTGTGTGCAGATGTGGGGTGTGGTTTTGGGCCTTCCCCCTCACCAAACCTCCAAGCTGCCCCCTTCTTGGGTGGCACAGAGGCACAATTTTCGGACCTTTATCAGCTCAGGCCGATGCACTTCCCCATTCCCCCATTCCTGCTCCCCACAGTCCTCTCCTTCTCCACCTCTGGCCCAGGGAAGCACTTCCTCTCTCTCAGTCCCTGGAGAGAGGCTCTCATTCAGTCTCTCCCCTGAAGGAGTTCAATTCCTCATTCCCTCCAGAGTTTGCACTCACTGTCCACAGGCCACTGCTCAGAGATCTAGTCACCAGGGAGCCCGGAGCTGTCTTCATTTAGAACCACCCCTCTGGGCATAGCTGCCACTGCCCAGAGCTGACCTCAGCCCACCCGCCAGTTTGGAACTGTCTCACCTGCTCTCCTGTAGGTCTCTGCAGGCTCTGGGCTATTCCTGATATCAGTTTTGATGGCATGTGTTCTAGTCAATAAAGCAGGTAATGCCTGGTTCATGGGTGTAAGTCCAGCAAACTGCTGACCACAGGACAACTCTAGCAAGTCACACACCTCAGTTCAGAGTCAGCCAGGTATTTGGGCCACATACAGGGCAATCCCATGGGTGGCATCAGCAGATAAGAGTTTATGAACAGGTCTTATGGGTTGGTCACTTCCTAGTGTCCCGGTGACCACAGCCCAGATATACAGCTGATATCTGTGAACTCAGCATTATAGAATAAACCTATGTAGGTTTGAGAGATGAATCCACATCTGGAAATCCTTTTATGGGAACATGAATAAATAGCAAATGTCATGAGCTAAGACTTGCATTTAACAAGTTGGATAAAGTCAGGGAGTGTGTTAGAAATGAATATTACAATTAGTACACTTTTGAAAGGATGATCCTGTGGTTTGATAAATCTGCTCAGATTCTAACATGTAAGTCCAGTTGTTGGTTCCATTAAGGAAATACCAAAGAAGGGAAAATCTCAAGTGTTCCAGAGATAGTTATAGCTTGCTTCACCATGAGTCCCATTCTGTGCAGCCTCCTCTCAGCCCCCATCCCCCTGACCACTTTCACCTCTGGAAATTATGCCTTCTGTTAGCTTTTTTTGAAAAATCTGTTCTGCAATTTTTTTTTTTTTTTTTTTTTTTAGGAGTGATGTTCCTTTTATTATTGGAGGTGAAGGGTAAGGTGAAGATTGGTGAGTCAGTGAAATTAAGTAGGCAGGGGGAATTGGGGAAAATTTAGCTGAGTGTGCTTAACCAATTTTGTACTAAACTAATAATATAAATAACAATAATAAAAAAAGAAGGGGGGGGATGTCTGTTTGTTTTTTTTTTTCTTCTTTAGTCATACATTTAGAGCTAGAAGAGATCACTGAGATACTCAAGCATTATTATTATTATTTTTTTCATTTTATAGATGAGAAAGTAACCCAGGTTCATGATGTCCCAGTCTGAGGTCTCAGCTGGTAGCAGTAAGGACAGGCTTGGGCCGGGTCCCCTGAATTCAGAGTGTTCTCTCATCCTCCATGATGACAGACTGACTGGGGCTTCCGTTGCCAAGAGAGACCAGGTGAGCAGAGGAAGCTAACCTAACTCATCAATAAGGTGACCATATTCATTAGGATCTAAACTTAGACACTTCTGAGACTAAAAGGAGACAATAGGCAAACATGGACTTATTTCTCTTCAAAACCCATTTGCCATCTTTCTTGCATCGCCTTATTGATAATTCTACCATCACAATACTTCTGTGTGGACAGTGGCTTTAATAAGCTTTTCTTTTTTTTTTTTTTTTATTTATTTTTTATTTTTTTATTTTTTTTTTAAATATTTTTTTTATTGTTGTTGTATTACATCCATCCCCTTTTTGCTCCCCTCTGTCCCCCCACCCACCCAACCTTCCCCCCAAAGTCAATCCCACCTGTTGTCCATGTCCATGGTTCCTTTATACTAGGTTTTTGTCTAAGCTGCTCCCCATCTTTGCCTCTACCTCTCCCTCCCCCCTACCCCGTTCCCCTGACCACTGAAGGCCTATTCCTTGTATTCATATACTTGGTTCTGTGTTGGTTGTTGTTAGTTTTGTTCATTA